>LOJH01013480.1:0-24794 GCA_001685095.1 Ellobius talpinus
CAAGGCCCTCCCCCCTCCATCCAGGCTTAGGAAGGTGAGCATCCAAACAGACTAGGATCCCAAAAAGTCAGTATATGCAGTAGAGACAAATCCCAGTACCATTATCATTGGCTTCTCAGTCAGCCCCCATTGTCAGCCATATTCAGAGAGACCAGTTTGATCACACGCTCTTTCAGTCCCAGTCCAGCTGGCTTTGGTGAGCTCCCATTAAATCAGGTACACTGTCTCAATGGGTGGACCACCCCCCTGCAGTCATAACTTCCTTGCTCATATTCTCCCTCTTTCTGTGGAAAGAGCCCTTTATTAGGAAGAATAGAAAGAATGCTAATAACATTGGTCTTCAGGTCCTCCCATCCCTCCTTTCTTGCCTTGAAAGAGACATGGAGAGATACATACACTATCACTATGTCCCTGAGGAGCAAGCAGACTTGGTTGATTCAGTAGCCTCTCAAAGAGCACACAGTTGGTGCTGGAGTATAAATATCACTGATGTGATTAGAAGGCCCTCCCACGAGGCTCATCAAATGTAGTCTATGTTGGACAAATGGGAGAGCATGGAATAGTGAGATAATTTCCATCATAAATAAGGATGTGCATCATGTCAGTACAGTCACAAATGATATAACTGTATACGTAGATGCCCATGGTGTAGGTAAGACACACCTCCAGACGTGACTTCCAGCTTTTCTACTGGATCTTCTTCCATCACTCAATACACCAGATTGAAGCACTTCCCTGTAAGATGACTAATATTGAGTTCATGGAGTTGAGCTCATGGAATTCTTGGTGTGTATTCTGTTGCAGGGAGCATGGGCCCTTTGTTCTGGCCCCACAGCTAGCTTACACCTGAAATAATCATACAGAAACTGTATCAATTAAAACACTGCTTGGCCATTAGCTCTAGCATTTTATTTGCTAACTCTCACATCTTGATTTAACCCATTTCTATAAATCTGTGTTCACCATGAGGTTGTGGCTTACCAGGAAAGATTTAGCATGTCTGAACTGGTGTCTCCATGGCAGCTCTCTGTCTCTGCTTTCTTCCTCCCAGAATTCAGTTCTGTCTTCTCCGCCTACCTAAGTTCTGCCCTATCAGGCCAAACAGTTTCTTTATTCATTAACCAACGAAAGCAGCACATAAACAGAAGGCGCTCCTACACCAGATTTACAGCCTTCCAAGTGTTCCCATCTTCCTCTAGACCAGAGAATGGCAACCTGTGCCTGGTACCATCCAGCTGGTGGCTATAAAATAACACAGTTTAAAAAAATCTTTAAGTTACTTTCCATTGAGGTCTTGAGCAATGGCTTATTTTCATGCAAAAGGTGGAATATTCTAGGCATTTCCTGCCTAGTTGGTCCTCAGTACTGATCATCATGCATGCAAATCCCTTTCTGTCAGAGTGTACTGAGGCATGGTGTCATAGATTTAGGGCAGCTGTTCTCAACCTTCCTAATGCTGCAGCCCTTTAATACAGTTTATCATGTTGTGGTGACCCCAACCATAAAGTTATTTCATCGCTACTTCATAATTATGTTGCTGTTATGAATCATAATAAAAATACCTGATATATAGAAGCTCTGATATGTGACCCCTGTGAAAGGGTCATTCAATCCCCCAAAGGATTAGGCACCCAAAGGTTGAGAATCCCTGATTTAGTGAGTAAGAAAGTGATTGCATCACATTCTGATTCCATTTATATTTGTTACCATTTTTTTTTCTGTCCTGGATCTCATCTAACATCTTGATTTTGGCACTAAACCATCATTTATAAGAACCAATCTAAAAGTAGGCCTACTGGCCTTCCTAAGTTTGTCTTAAATCCTCTGGTTTTATTCTTAAGGATGGCTGCATAAATTTAACTACAAAATGTCCTTTTCCAGATCTATATTTTATTGGTGCTCAAAATATGCTACCAGTAGAATAGCTTTGTTTTATAGAATATGGGTTGCAGTGGGCTTAGACAACCAGGATGTTCAAAGAGGCCCATGGGCAAAGGAGGTGTCAGGACTGGTTGACTGTACAGTGTGCTGGTCCCCCCATCATTTCTTGGCCATTTGTAGACTTTGAATTTCAAGCTGGTGGGACCAGAACTATGGGAGCTCTGTATTTCTCCTTCTGACACAGCCTCTAGTCAAATTGCTCCCTTGTTTGAGGTCTCTTTGTGGAGCCAGGGGAATGTCTCCTGAGTCCTGTGTCCGTGTTTAAGCTGCCCACTGGCACAAAGGAACTGATGCAAAATAATCTTGTTAGGCCAGTCACATAAGTTGGGGAGTCAACCATAACATTCACAAGCAGGGGACTTCTTCCTAGCATGCCACTGGTTTACCACTTGGTTATGTATCATGGTGTCAGTCTAATAAAAATGATGACATTTTTCACACAGTCTAATTTGTTGCACGGTTTTGGGTACAGAGCTGTAAAATGTGTTCTTTTTAAAGCTCCTACAACACTTATGGGTCTCATCATGTTCAGGAGCTCTCTTATATAATGCCAAGAAATGTATTCAAAGCTAAAATTTGGGTGCATGCTTCATGTTCACAGAATACAGGCCTTTTTTTGTTTGTTTTCATTTTGTTGTTGTCTAGTTTCAACAGAAATTCCAGGAACTAACAAAGACAAATAGAGCCATGTATGTTGACATATGCCTACAATTCTAGGCCAGCCAGTCTCTTTTTGAAACTATATCTCAAAAAAAGTAACAGAAAGAAAAAAAAGAAAAGTTATGACGTGAAGATCAAACATAAGCAGAAGTGAGTTTTGCTCTAAGAGCGGGAAGAGAAAAATGTCAGAGAGGCTGATACATGCCTACTGGTATTGGGCAGTTATTGATTGGTACCCAGAGTACAACTGCAAAGACCTATGGTGGATGGTTGCTCTAGAGCAAACAAGAGGGGATTATTGTAGTAAAGGAGACACTTGCCTGCCAGGAGTAAGGAGGAAGTGCATGTTCCTCACCACAAACACAACCTAATGGATGACGATAGTCCTTCATCCTCTTACAAGTAATGGGATGATGGGGAGTCTATCTCAGTTGATGGGGTGCTGGCTTCTTTTCCAAGAAGCCATGGGTTGGACCTCTAGCATTGCAAGGAAAGAAAGAATAGGACATTATTTGTGTAGACAGAAAATAATGAAGGTAAGGTATGATGGGAGTCAGAAGCAAATGGGCAGCAACAGCAGCAAATGACTTTATTATCAAATGACTATCAGTTGAGATGGATGGCCTTCAGACTGATCAATTGTGAGACAGAAATTGAAATTCCTCCACCAGTCTTCATTATCTATTAATTCATAGAAGTTGCTCTGGTTTTCATTAACTTAAAATAATTCACATTCATTATCCCACAATATTGTGTCAAGAATTTGATCACAGATGACCTAGGTCTTCCCACCTAGGTTTTTATCAAAAGCACCAATCAAGATGTCAGTCACAGATCTAGACTCATGTGGATATTTGACTGAGAAGAAGCTTAGACTGGGTACATGTGGCCATGGATATAATTTGGTCCTCACAAGATTTAGATTGACGGAATTTTTTCTCAGAATGCTGTTGGCAGATTGTACTCAGTCCTCTAGTTCATGAAACTCAAGTGCGGCAACATATTTGCTTCATATTGCAGTATAACAAATTATCACAAGAAACAACAACAACACAATCTTGCCACAATACCCATTTATTCCCTCACGGCTCCATGTTAGAGAATGCAGAAGGTTTGATACGGTTCTATACTTATGGTCTTATAAGACTGAAATTAAGGCATCACACAGGCCCCTATTTAGATGATCTGGAGAAAATCCAGCTCCAAACTTGATCAGGTTGTTGGAAGAACCCAGTTACTTATGGTTATAAGACCTCGTGCCCTTATTTTCTTGTTCAGGTAAAATCAGAATTTATACCCTAGAAGAAATTCATATTCTTCAATCAATTTGTCTCCCACATCTTTAATTACATATATCCTGACATATGTTGTAATCCCCTTATTTTGGCAGAAGGATTGTCCCAAGCTAAGATCAACCTCAACTACATGGACAGCATACGTCAGTCTAGTGAGGACCCTTTCTTAGGTTTCCAAGAGCTCTTTCCCTTTGGCTATCAACCAAAAATATGTTTGTGCTTCTGAGGAGTAGATGAGGCTTTCCTAGATCTTCTGCCTAAAAGTCAACAGTGCCGTATGACATAACTTCACCCTGAGGGTCAAGAGAGATAGATGTACAGCCTCTGGAGAGCTGAGCATGGCATCATTGAAAAGTCAGTTCAGAAATTCTTCCTTCCTAGGTATGTTTGATTCTTTAAGGTGATGTAGCTGGTAAGCTCTCTCTCTCCCTAATCAAGATGTAAGTCAAATCAGTATGGCACCTGATCATCGAAGTGGCATCTATCACCTCTGCCATATGCTGTCTGGAGACACAAGACACTAGACCAGCCCAAACTCAAGCAGAAACAAGTGTGATGTGCAGGAAATAGTAATCATAGGCTGATTGTTTCTTTAGTTGTGTAGAAGCTTTGTAAGTTTTTTTGAGGTTTCCACTGTCAATTATTGGCTTCAGTTCCTGGATAAATGGGAACTTTCATGCATCAATACCATGTAGTACCACCTATGTTTTCTCCTAGCACTTTAAATGTTTCATGTTTCACATTTATGTCTTTGATCCATTTGGAGTTAGTTTCTGTGCAAGGTAATAGATGTGGTTCTAATTTCCTTGTACAGATGGATATACAATTTTTTTCAGCACAATTTGTTGAATATTTTCTCTTTTCTCCAGTGTTTGGTTTTTTGCCTCTTTGTTGAATATTAGATGGTTGTAATTACATGTATTCATGTTTATGTTTTTCATTTTGTTCCATTGGTATACACGTTTGCTTTTGTGCCAGTATTATATTGCCTTTATTACTATGACTTTATAGATAAATGTTGAGATTTGGAATGGTAACCTTTCCAGCTTGCTTTTTGGTCCCAGTATTCTTTTGACTGTCTGGGGTCTTTTGTAGTTCTATATGAATTTTACCAAAGTTTTTCTTTTTTCTCTATGGGAACCTTGATTGGGGTTGCATTGAATATGCAAATAGATTTTGGTAGAATGGTCATTTTCACAATCTAAATTCTACCAAACCATTAACATGGAATGTGTTTCCATTTTTCTTAATGTCTTTCTCTATCTCTTTTTTCAGTTTTTTTGTAAAGGTCTTTTACCTTCTTGTTAGGTTTAATCTTAGATATTTTATTTACTCTGAGGCTATTGTGAGTGGGAGTGTGGATAATCTCTTTCTTTATATGTTTGTTGTTAATGTATAGAAAAATGGCTTATTTTTCTAAGTTGATTTTGTACCCTGAAACACTGATGGAATTTTTGACCATTTCTAAAAGTTTTCATGTAAATTTTTTGTGATATAATATGCATAGCATCATATCATCTACAAACAGAAAAGTTTGGCTTATCCTTTTCCTAATTGTATCCCTCTAATTTCCTTCTTTTGCATTATTGCTCAGCTAGTGCTTTGAACACAATATTGACAAGAAGAGGTGATAATGATCCCTACTTTTCAGAGAAAAAAAACTAAAGTTCAGGAAATCAAGTGGTATGTCTAAGATTAAAGTGGTATTTTCCTTCCTGGAAACACATAGGGGGTGGGTTATAAAATTACATAGCTGCTGCCTGCTTATTGAATTCTATTTTCTTTCAATATCTTCATTGTATATAATACTACCCAAATTGCAATAGATTAGAGAAAAATACCAAGGCAAATTGGAAAACAGATAGCACAGTGTCAACTTGAAGCTTATTCATTTTTTTTTCTAATTTGAAATATTGGTCCAGTTCTGCTTTGTGGCTCAGTAATGGTTTCATACTTTATACGATCATATTGGCTAGGTTTCTAATTGTCTTCTAAGATAAAATTGTACATGAACATGAATGTGAACTTTGCAGTCACAGTTGTTACTAGCTAGTCTTGCAAAGCATGGTATATTTGTTGAAGCTAAATTCATTCAAGTTAATCAGTATAGAAATGCCACCTAAGTTAGCAGTTCATGGTACAATCCTTAAATTGCATGAATGAGGCCCTTAATATAAAATCCAGCACTGCAAAGTAAAAATAAATTCTGCATAGTAACTATGCCACACAAATTAAACTGATATTTAAATAAATATATGTGCATTTAAATATATGAGATTTAAGTGTGTGTCTGTGTGTGTGTGCGCACGCATGTATTTTGTGAATCATTTATCAAGACAATTTCCTATCTTTTGTTTTCTAGAACCTTGCACAGAAGCTAACTCCAAATGGATCAAAGACATAAATGTGAAATGTGGAACATTGAAACTGCTAGGAGAAAACATAAGCAGTGTCCTACGTGGTATTGATGTATGAAAGGACTTTCTGAATAGGACCCATTTATCCAGGAACTGAAGCCAATAATTCACAGTGGAGACCTCAAAAAACTTATAAAGCTTCTACATAGCTAAAGAAACATTCAAGCGAGCAAAGAGGAAGCCAGGATAATAAGAGACAATCTTTGTTAGCTATATATCTGACAGATGACTAATATAAAAAATAGATGAAGAACTGAAAAAAAAGAACACCCCCAAATCAAAAACAAATAACCCATTCAAAAAATAGGCATGGGACCCAAACAAATAGTTCTCCAAAGAATAAATAAATATGGCTAAGAAATATCTCAAAAATGTTCATCATCTTTAGCAATTAGGAAATTTCAAATCAAAACAACTTTGAGATTTCATCATGTCACCTCAGAAAGGCAAAGACCAACAAACCAGCAAATGCTAAAGAGGACATGGGGAGAAGGGAGCCCTAAATTACTACTGGTGGAATTGCAAACCGGTATGGGCACTCTGAAAGTTGGCATGAAAATCCTTCAAGAAGCTAAAAATAAATCCAGCATATATTGCAGCTATACCACTCCCTGGCACATACATGAAGAACTCATCATCCTATTCCATGGATACGTAAGCAGCCATGTTCATTCCTGCTGTATTCATAATAGCTAGCAAACGGAAACTACCTAAATGTCTTCCAACTAATGAGCAAATATTGAAAATGTGGTATGGTGTATATATACTATGGAATACTCTTTAGCTTTAAAGAAAACTGAAATCCTGAAATTTAAAGGTAAATGTAAGGAACTACAAAAGCTGATATTGAGTAAGATACCAGGGCCCAGAAAGATAAACACTTCATTCTCTGTCTTGTTTGTAGTTTTTACCTCTAAGTCTTCAGAATTGCGAATACATAAACTGAAGTAATGGTGGGAACCAGCAAAGTCAAAGGAGACCACGCACAGGGAGGGACTAGCAGGATACAAGCTGTTTGAATGGAGAAATGGGAGACGGGCCATTCATTAGAGACAGGGAGGGAGAAAAATACAGAAGAAAGAGGGGAGAGATAAAATAACACTAAGGATGTCTGGAAAAGCTATAAGGAACCACATTGTTATCTATCTACCTAAAATTATGTATAATGCATGTAATTCTGTGCATACACACATACATATATAATTTAAATATTTAAATGAAATTTTTCGTCTGCGCTGGCAATGCTCCCTCCAAGAGCTCTAGATCATTTAACAAAAATCCAAACACCAGGCATGAGAAGCCTTTTTTTTGGACAGGGTTTTTCTGTGTAACCACCCTGGCTGGAACCAGAAGGACATGACATTTGCTGTAAGATTATGCCTTTTAGGTTAGCAAAGCTACACTCTTGATGTCTCATTGATGTGGATGCTTAAACATGATGTGAACAAGGATAATACCAATACACATGCTAGTGTGGACGGGGAAAAGCTCATGAAGCCTCAATCCGAGACAAAGCCCTATAGGCAACTAAGGAAATGTGAAAGCAGAAAGCAGGAGAAAGAGTCTTCCCCAGGGAAGAGTGCCCCCGATTGGATGTTGAAAATCAAGTGCTCAGCCATGGAAACATATACATGCAAGCAATAATATTCACACTGAGCAAGTGGTGCATATAAATATATATGATATAGTTTTATATATATAATTAAAGAATAACAGGGGTTTTGATAGAGAAAAGGGAAGAAGAAAATGATGTAATTATATTGCAATTTCAAATGCAATTTCAAAACTAAAGTAAATTTTCAAAAAAGAAAATTTGGGATACTAGTCTATTTCTTACAGTGTTTACAAGGAACAAATGAAGCATCATGTGCAAATAGCAGGAGTAGACTGTGGTGATATTTTGTTTGTGCTTTAACAAATAAAGCTTGCCTAAAGATCAGAGTGTGGAGCTAGCCACACTAGTTAGCCATAGAGGCCAGATGTTGGCGGCACACACCTTTAATTCCAGTACTGGAGAGACAGAAGCAGACATATCTCTGTGAGTTCAAGGATGCCCCTGGGTGACGTGAGATTGAATCCTTCTAAAAGAGAAACAGACCCAAGCAGTGGATGCTTGCGCCTTTAATCCTAGCCCTAAGGAGGTGGAGACAGGAAGGGATATTGCTGGGTGCAGAGAGGAGTATAAGGCGGGAGGAGACAGGAGCTCACTGCATTCACCCTGAAGATTCTTGGTGATGGGATCTTGCCCCCTTCGGTCTGAGGATTCTGTAGAGGTAAAAGGTATCTCTAGTGACTTCTTTACTTCTCTGATCTTTCAGCTTTCACCCTGATATCTGACTCCAGGTTTTTATTATTATGACCAATTAGAATTCAGGCAACAATGAACTGGCTTTTTGGAGTTCTTTTCCTATGATGGGTGGGATACCTTGCTCAGCCTTGATACAGGGGGGCGGGGCTTGGTGTTGCCTAAATTTTAGTATGCCAGACTTTGTTGACTCCCCAAGGGAGGCCTTACCTTCTCTGAGGAATGGATGGGGTGGAATGGGGAAAGGAGAGCTGAGAGAAGGGGAGGGAGGGCAAACTGCCTTCCCCCCCTTGTCCCTTATCCTCTATCTCCTGTCTTTGTAGCTTATTCCCTGCCCTCTGTTCCTCTGGGGCAAATAAATCTCCTTTGTGCTGAGAATTTGATCTTGGTGTGTACTGAACCGAAACCAATCTCTTAGACGTTTATATGAAAGCTAACTTCTTTCTTTCATTTTAAAGATTTAATTATTTTATGTATGAGTGCTCTGTTTATATGGACCACTTTATGCCAGAAGAGGGCATCAGATCCCACTAGAGATGGCTGTGAGCCACCTTGTGGTTGCTGGGAAGGGAACTGAACTCAGGTCTTCTAGAAGAGCAGCCAGTGTTCTTAACCTCTGAGCCATCTCTCCAGTTTTCAATCACTGTCTGATTATCTAACCTAGTAAACTGTTTTCCTTGTGGGTGTCACTTACCCTGTGGAGACAAAATCATGGAAGATTTGTTATATAGGCACAGATGCCCCCAGATAGCCCAATCGATATGTATGTCCTATTGATGAGGGGCTTCTACCTACCCCTAAATGTAATCTATAGCACTTTCTCCCCAAACCCACGTACTTAGTTTGCAACAGAAGCAACCTGTTACATCCACCCACATCCAACCTGCATTCACTCCTCCTCAATGAGTGACATGGTTATACCTATTCAAGACAGGAAGAATTGATATTACCCCAATAATTTTCGCTTAGTATTGAAAATTTAGGGAGCTGGACTTTGCACGGCATGAACTTTGATTACCTTTAACTTTAAATATGCCACCGTTGTTCCCATGGTTAGAAACTACAAAGATACAACAGTATGTTTATCCTAAGACATTTTCTAATTATCATGATTCTTTTCTTTTGTTTCGTAGCTAACTTACTTACAGAATATTTATTCTTCTATTCATTTGTTCAACTCCCGTCCCTTCTGTAAGCCAGTGTAGATCACTTTCCCTTCCTGGTTTCCCTTATCTCACTGTGAGATGCAGAGAATTTCGCTTTCATTTCTGAGGCAGTCTGTTAAGGACAGCTTCTGGGCTCTTCCTTAGGCTATGATCTGTTATTGTTGTTTTAACCCATACTGCTATCCCCACCCCCACCCCACCCCCAGCCTGGCTTTACACACATTCTGTTTTAAATGTACCCTTGTTTGGTGGTCATGGCACTGTCCCTCGGGTATCTTCTCCCTTTCTTTCACAATCAGCTTGTATGCAACTTTGAATTAGACCCCTCTCTTGTAAACAGCAGCCAGGTGGTTTTTTTAGTCTAATCTGACTATCTGTCTTGATTAGCTTATTAACCCGTCCACTTTTCACATAACTTGTTATTGTTGGATTTACATCTTCCATTTTGCTTCTTAAATTCCATACATTTCATCTCTTTTTTTTATTACTATGCTCCTGTTTTACTGCCTTCTTTTCTATCACATGGCTATTGTCTAGTATAAAATTTTAATTTCTTCAATACTTTAATTTTTTTCTTGAATATTTTCCTAACAATTTTATCAAGGCTCACACAATTTATATTTGATTTGTTACATTCTAATTCATGTTCATACAAACTAAGTTTGAGGAAAATGTGGAAATTTAAAATCGTAGTATCTCCATCCGTTGTTTTTTGTGTTACTTTTTCATATTTCCATAAATATTAAAAATAGAACCAAAATGTTATTTCACTTTATAGGATTCCTATTAAATCAAGCTAAATGGTGCAAAAATAAGTCTGTATTTATAAGTTCTACTATATTAAACTTCTAATTTACTACTTTCATCTCCTGTTGCTTCTTTCTATGGACTAGTTATCACTTTCTGCCATTTCCTTATTTTACAGTGTTTGGTTCTCACCCGTTTTCTATATGGCTATTGTCAGCAATACTAGAATTTTTAATTTAATTTAATTTTTATTTTACTTTTTGTTTTATCCAGACAGGGTTTCTCTGTGTAGCTTTGGAGCCTGTCCTGAAACTAGCTCTGTAGGCCAGGCTGGCCTCGAACTCAAAGAGATCTTCCTACCTTTGCCTCCTGAGTTCTGAGATTAAAGGTGTGTGCCTCTACTGCTCGACTAGATTTTATTTTATTTTTTATTTTTAAGTCTACCAGTAAGACTTATATATGTTTGCGTGTATACACACATATATACATTGTATATAATTTTTAAATTAAAAATAAAGAGTCTGCAATCACACTGTCTTTTGCAATTGCATTCTGAATTGCCTATTCTGCCACTTACAACTTTTCCTTGTAGATTCAAATGACTGTCACAACATTGCTTTCAGCAAAAAGGATGCGAGGTTTCTCATAAGGCAGATCTGCTAGCAACAATTTGCCTCAGATTTTTTTCCCTGGAAATATTTTCCTTTACATGCTACTTTGAAGAATAATTTTGCTGTCTATAAATATTAGTCTTTTTGTTTTGCTTGTTTTTTATTATTCATTTAAACATCTTAAGAGAGAAGATACATTTCACTCTGTTGTAAAGATTTATTTTTAGCTGTGTGTGTGTGTGTGAGAGACTGTCTGTCTGTCTGTTTACCACATATATGTAGGTGCCAATGGAGGCTAAAGCAGGGTGTTAAATCCTCTGGAGCTAGAGTCAAGAGTCCCCCCCGCCCCCCACATGTGGATGCTGGGAATCAAAAAACTGATCTTGGACAGGAGGAAGCACTCCTAACTCCTGAGCCTTCTCTCTAGCCCTCATTTGAAGCCCTCATTTCAGCATGTCATCTGAGTGCCTTTTGCCCAGCATTGCCTTCAGGAAAGCAGCAGTCAATCTTGAAAGGGCTCTCTTGCATAATGAATTGTTTTCTTGTTGCTTGAACTTTTTGGTTTTAATGGCAGTTGTGCTGTAACGTGTTGCATATGGTGTCACTCTTTGAGTCATGGAATATCTATTGATCTAGCTTCAAGATCCCCAATTCCTTCTTTGACCAGCAAAAATCTATTGCTGAACTTACTTGCAGCTTTTGTTAGAGTTACTGTACTCTTTAATTCTACAGTTTTTATTGAGTTATTTTGAACAATCAATATGTTTTTACTCATGCTTTAGTGAGACTGTTGCCATGTGCTTTTTAATTTCTTAGACACAGTTTTCTTCAGTAATTTGAATGTATTTGTAAAGGATTTCTTTGAAGCTTTTGCTAAGATCAACAAAGGCCCTTTCAAATGAAACACTTTTGCCTGCTTTTAAAATTAAAAACAAAACAAAAGTAAAACAATAGATCTTAATCTCCGGTTTGTTTGAATGTCTCAGTCTTGAGGAAATAATGAGCCTTTAAGATAATATGTTGCAACTAGTCCATATATTGCTTACTCTCCAAGCTATCATTTAATGTTAAATCTTATACATTTTTACCAAATAATATACATATAAGCATTAATGACTAATCCAATTCATGAAATTTTTAAAAGCCTCTCCTTTTCTGCTATATCCTTAGTTAGAGACTAACATCAAATGCATACTAAGACCCCGATATTTAATCGTGAATAAACAAGTCCTATACAATTGTTGAGAGGTAGGTAAGTAGGTAGCACCATGCAGCCACATCCAGGCATGTGTGGGAGTCCCCTCAGGATGACTCACTGGCTTGTTCCTGTGGACTTTGTTTGCTTACGTGATCTCAACACTGCAGCCTTTCTACTACTCACTTTGTTTCTCAGAATCCTGCGGTGACTTCTTATCAAATCCACTGTCTTTCTGTCTAATCTCCACCCCTCTCTTCCCACATCTCTCTGCTTTCAAGCACTGTCGTTCCAAAGCAGTCCCTGCCTCCTTCACTTTCATGGTAAGTGTTCTAGTTTGCTTTTCTGTTACTGTGCTGAACACCATGACCAAAAGCAGTTTTGGGGGAAAGGGTTTATTTAGTCTCACAGCTACAATGGGGCATCAAGCGAAGGCAGGACAGGAACTCAAGGCAGGAGCTTGCAGTAGAAACCAGCAGAGGAACTCTGCTTACTGGCTTGCTCCCTGGGTCATGCTCAGCCTGCCAATCTATACAGTCCAGGCCCATTTGCTAAGGGATGGTGGTACCCACAGCAGGCTGGGTTTTCCCTCACTAATCATCAATCAGGAAAGTTTTCGGCAGATATTCCCACAGGCCAATCGGATCCAGGCAGTTCTTCAGCTGAGGTCCCAAGTGTGCCAGGTTGACAAAAAAACTAATCAGGACAGTTGTTTTATCTACTGAGAAAGTTTTATTTCTCTCAACATCACATGTTTGTCTCTCTTACCTCCTTTCAGTCTTGCCTCAAGTATAACCTTGTCACCAGTATTTCTTATCTCTTGTCTTATTTTTTCTAAGCATTGTCATTCTCAGAAGCATGTATTTTCTTTGCTTTGCTTTCTTTTTTCCCAGTTTACTATGAGTTCTTTGAGGCCACAGTTGACTGCTGTCTTTTCCTGTTATGTCCTTTGTTAATATGAGAGCACCTGAAACTTAGCTCTCTAAAAGCATATAAAACATGTAAACAATGAAACATAGCAGCATTCACAGTTGATAAATAATATTTCATCCAATTAGCTAGTATTAAATAATCTCCAGCTATATGTCAGGGGTTCCTGTAAGTATACAAGACACATGACACAGTAGAAACACCATGCATACAGTTCCTGCTTCTTTTACATTGTGTTCACTTCCAAATTACTTGTTTACACTTTCCAAAAATATCATCAATGCTTTCCAGGACGGGTTATGTGTGTTCTAAAGAAGTCCATCCTCGTTGCTTTTTCTTAACAAAAACATTCATAATTCTCTAGGGAAATAAACAATAAATTTTCATTTTAATGGAAAGTTTTACCTAAAGCAGAATAGATGTCTGACCTCTTTTCAACAATCATTCAAAGTGTCCAGCGTCAGACAAACCAGCAAATGATTGGACATTACTAATGAATCCTCATTCGGGCAGTACCACCTTGCCTGCTCTCCATCCTCTGTTCTCCCATCTCAGCAAACAAATGTCTCAGCAGAGTGGATTTTTCCCAGTGCAGCCCTGCTCTCTTCAGGCTTAGAGCAACCCTTTAACTCAATCTAAGAATAATGTGCTTGCCAATCCCCTGATGACTCACAGGTGACTCACCAAATGGTTCAAATTGCAGATTTAGTGGATTCTTCTTCCTAATTCCTTTTTAAATCTAGTAATTTCAACTATTATTCTTTGTTTTATTTATACTCAAAATACACCCGGTGATGAAACTTCTTCACCTCATAGCTCCATTGTATGACTCAAAAATTCACATTCATTTTAAGTAAACTTTATAAAGACAATCCATTTACTGAGATGTACCCGTATCTCTAATATATGTACATATGTGTATACATATACATATGCACATATACGTCAGAAATAAACTGGTACTATCCTATATAGTGACAAAAATACAGATCATGAAGTTGGAATTTATATGGAAGGTTATGAACTAGATATCTATAATGGTCTGTCTTGTCCCTTTAAGAGACAAACCCCACCCACTCCCTCCCTGGACTGCCAGGGCAAGTGGGTCTTCCTTCTGCTTCCAGCCTGAGCCTCTTTCTTTCCATCTCTCTTCTGAAGAGGGAGCTGCTGCTGTGGTTCCTCTCCTCTTCCCCCCTCCTCTCTCTCTGCCTCTCTCTTATTCTCCCTTCTCCCCCTTTCCCTTTCCTCCCTTAACCTACTGAATACTCACTTTCTCTACATGACGTGCCTATCCGTCTCTGTCTCTCACCCTCTCAGACTTTTTGTGAGACCAGCTGACCTGCCAAGGAGATGTCTCAACTGCGGCTCTGTGTCTGGGACCAGCTGCCCCTCATGGCCTGCGGACCCCATGGGGAATAGGCACAGTTTTCTTTTTACCATAACAATATCAAACAACAAAATAAAGGTTTTGTCTTCAATTCTCTTTTGCAAATCTAGATATTCAAAGATGATAAATACAATAATTAAAAATTAATGAGTCAGTAAAGCCACAGGTTGTTTAGATCATTTCAGTGACCCAATACAGAGTATATGAGCCTGGAAAACATTTTGTAGACAATGTAAAAGACACAGTACAAAAGTTTCATATGCAAGCTGTAGGACCTGGAAAGATGGCTAATAGGCTAAGTATGCATGCTGCTCTTATAGAAGTCCTGAGTTCAGTTCCTGCATCTGCATCAAGGGGCTCACAACTGTCTGCAATGCAAGTTTCATAGGATCTGATGCCATCATCTGATCTTCTCTGCATATGTTCTCACCCCAACATACTCACACTTAAAAATAATAAAGTCAGTTGGGCAGTGGTGGTACACACCTTTAATCCTGTGCTTGGCAGGCAAAGGTAGGTGGATCTCTGTGAGTTCAAGGCCAGCCTGGTATGTAAGAGCTAGTTTCAGGACAGGTTCCAAAGCTACAGAGACACCCTGCCTTGAAAAACAAGCACACACAAAAAAATGAAGTAAAAATATGTTAAAATACAAGCTATAAAAGATATCCCAATGTATTTGCTTGTTACTATTGCAAGATATGATTCTGAAAGAATTTTTGTCCTCTCCTTTCTTCTTTAAAAGTTACTTCTGCCATCAATAGTAAGAAGGGAGCAATTGCCTGGAAAGTTCATTGAATTTTCATAGTGATCTGAAAACAGAAAGAACCATTCCCATTTGCTTTAAGAATAAATTTACAAGGTAAATCAATGATTCTTTACTTTCAAAATTAAGATGCTCTGGAATCTGTTATCAAACATATAATTTGCCTAAATATAAGAGGTTAAACTGCATATGGAAGTTATGTGAGAAGTAACTTTCAAATGTTGGACTGTTTAAGACAAATGTATATGCATAAAAGGAATGAATAGTATACTTATATAGACATTCAAATTTAGTGACAATTCAATCTTATTAGGCATATTTTGAAAGCTAATTTAAAATTTCAGCGACATACATTTTAAGAAGTTCATATGTGGACATAGTTAGGTAAAGCTTAGGCTTGCTGGTCTATGGGTCCCTGTATGACTGTTCTGTGATCTAGCAGTCCCATTTCTCCACTAGGTATGTTTAAATAGGTTTCTACTCTTGGCTGTTCACCACACTGCACCTTTTTCTGCGTCATTATATATCATCCCATAGCGATTAACTGGATAGGAAAGTAACATAAAACATATATATTTGTGTTTATTTGCCAGGCAATATGGAATTTCTCTCCAACATATGTCAATTTACCTTCTTACAAAGTTTCCATTTGTTTATATACTTAGCAATAATTGATATTATGAGGGTTTTGTTGTTGTGTTTATTTATTATATGTTTTGTTTTGTCAGTCCTACGGCTAGGAACTACTCCTTCTAAACTGTGTTTTAAGACCAAATTACATTTTAATGAGTATTGATTAGTGAGGATAATTGTTCCCGTACTTATTGGTTCCTGGGATTCTTTTCTCTCATGGATGTCTTATATTTTCATCTTGAATTTTCCGTGCATATGTTAATTTGTAGGTTTAGCCTGTGCAGAATCGAAATTTTAAAAGATTTATTTATATATTATATAGGTAGTAATCGGTGTGCATGTATGCCTGCAGACAAGAAGAGGGTGCCAGATCTCAGTACAGATGGCTATGAGCCACCATGTGGTTGCTGGGAATTGAACTCAGGACCTCTGGAAAACCAGGCTTAACTACTGAGACTTCTCTTCAGCCCCAGAACCTGCATTTTAGCTCTGACCAAACTCACTTTTTAAAACTTCAATTCTTATAATTTTAATTTTACATTTCAGGAATATTTGTAATCACTTGAAACATTGTTGGTTTCACCGAATTAAACATATATCAAGAACCTTACTTTTTCTAATTATTTTTTTTTGGAAATTTCATGCCTGTGTATTATATTTATATCATTTCCATTCCCACTCCAACTCCTCTAGGGTTTTTCCACTCTCTCCAAAGTTCATGACCTCTTTCCCTATAACTTAATTATTTTGCATATATGAAGCACATGACTCCTACTGGACCTGTTCTTTTATACTCACATATACGTGTGTGTAGGGCTGACCACTTGGGACTGGACAACCTATTAGGAGCTCCACCCTGGAAAAGATTGATTGTCTCTCTCAGTAGCCATTGATTGACTGCCTGTAGTGCTTCATCTGGGAGTGGGCCAATGTCCCTATTTCTGTTGTCATGCTAACTGGTGCGGTCATCTCTACAACATAGTTGCAAACGAGAACTTTATCTTTTGCATTTGAGCTTTTGTATGTGACTCAACAAATCCTTGGTTCTCAGGCTAAGGAATTATTTTTCAATCATTTTCTTTTAAGAGTTTCGAAGTTTTAATTCTCATGCTATGGTCTTCAATCTACCTAGAATTTATTTTGTTCCGAAAAAGTTTTCTCATTTTGTTCTGATTCTTATAGAT
Source organism: Ellobius talpinus (assembly GCA_001685095.1). Lineage (NCBI taxonomy): Eukaryota > Metazoa > Chordata > Mammalia > Rodentia > Cricetidae > Ellobius > Ellobius talpinus. The sequence continues at coordinate 17,235 of LOJH01013480.1, forward strand.
AACCGATTGCCCTTTGGTCATTTCCTGAAGTCTGTCCTTTGCCTATGTGTTTATAATGGTGCCCGCTAAAATGTCAACTATTCATGAGTCTGACTCAAGTTTATTTATTGTATTATATTGATCTGTGTGTTTCTTCTTATATCAGTGATATTTGTCTTGGCTTTTGTGCCGCACTAAAGCTGGTATCTGATTTTGGTACTTTATTTTTTTTTCTTCAATTTTCTTTGGGCTTTGTTCATCTTTACACAGAGCATCAACTTTGCCTCACTACATTGTGTGTAAACACTGTTGGGATTTTAATTGAAATATTAACAATATATGCCAGAACATACTTAAATATGCTAGGAAAACGGGAACCTATTCTATACTGAATTTTCTATATGGATTTGGAGTTTTGGGAAGTTTTTTTGAAAACTTTACATCTCTTTCCTTAAAGTTCATTTACATTTTTGTTAGAATGAGTTACCATATTTGTGGAGTATTCAGAAATATCTATAATTTCTATTATAAATTACATTAATTAAAGTATTTCCTGGGATACTAATATATTTGTATATTGATCTGAATTCTTTTTTTCTGATAACTAACTATATGTTTCTAATCAGATAGCCTTCTAGTGAAGGTAAGGGAAGTTTAGTGTTTCTTTTTTGTTTGTTTGTTTTGACTTTCTATTTTAAATCCCCCTATTTTCTCACTGTACAGAATTCATGGGCCATGCCAAATTATAGGGGTGAGAGCAGACTTCCTTTCCTTCCTTCAGATATTGAAGATGATTGCCCCAACACTAGCCTGGTCATGTTGCACTCCACTTAAAACTCCAAACTCTTCAGGCAATTGAACTGAAAGACCTTTGGAGCGAGGAGACTCTCACTCAAGTCTTGGGATACCACGACCCCCCAGCAACTCATGAGATTCCGTCCTTGCTGCAATGACATGAAGTTTATTGACAGGACAAGAACCAATGCACTGGAGCCGAAACTCATTTCCCATGCAGGGGTAGAGAGTTTGACCCCGAGTAGCTGGGAGAAGGGGTATTTAAGGGAAAAAAACACAACCCAGTAATCCAAAGGGGGTAGGAAGGGCGTCATTGGAAAATTCCGAAAATACCAGTGATATCACAAGGGGGTAACTCCGTGTTTCTCAAGATTATTCCCAAGATTATAATCAACTTTATCTTCAGCTAGTTCCTAAATCAGAGTCACTGAACCGGCTAACCTAGATTTTAGGCTCTTCTCTTCCTACTTAGATTTTTGGCTCTAGTTTTTCTGCTAGAGATGTCTGGATTTATCCAGGCCTTTCAGAACTTGAATGTGGACTCTACCACATGAAATTGGTTTTTTCGGGGGGCAGACTGCTTGAGTCCATTTTCTATATCTGCAAAATGAAAATTAACACTTATTTTAAAATCTTTTATGAGAATTAAATAAGCATGTTAGTGCTCATGAATATAGATGTTTATTCCTATATGTACATGTGAATGTATATCTGCATATTAAAATGTACATGAAGTATTTAAGTGATGTCAGGGGCCAGCCTTGACAAAAAGACCTCTTGCCAGGGTAGGGACTGGGGATTTAAAAATATATGTAAAGAATATGAAGATGTGTGAAAAATAATAAAACAGAAAATCATAGAATAGTACCGTGAAGGAGTTCCAGTGAATAGTGAAATCACCTGCATTTGGTTTCCAATTGCCTAAAATACCTTAACCCAAAGAGGTAGGAAGGAGTAAGATAAAAAAAAAACAAAAAAACTGCATTAACATAATACAAGGAATTGAATAGACCAATTGAAGGTCACAGGCTACATCCATAGTTAAACATTCTGTTGCTAGGACAAAGCAAGTCACATTCCACTCCAAACCAAAACATTCTGTAGACAAACCACTCCCTGCAGGGAATCCAATGCTATCTCCTTAAGGGAACTGGAACCTTAGTTGGTTCCTTAGACTTTTGTTTGAGGTCAAAACATATCTACTTCTCTATTCCAGAAATACAAGGTCTGGATATTAGCCAAACCTGTTGACAGTAACCTTGAGAGAGCAGAATTCTCTTAACTGAATCTAGGGGGACCTTTGTTTGAGGTAGAAACACAATAACCTTGAAGGAATAGAGGCAAGTTCCAACTCTCTGACCTTTGGTTAAGGTGGGAAAAGGCTCACAGTTTTGGGCCTCTGTGATATCTAAATGATATCTAAATAAAGCTAAATATTTAGTAATTACTTTATAGTTGTAAATACATTAGTATATTTATTGCATATTTTGTTGGAAAAACTTATTTTTGTTCTTATTTTCTCTAATGTCTCCTTTATAGTTGAAAGCTAGATAATTTTTCTTCCTCTGTTATGATAATGATATGCTTTTCACTATTAATTTTTAAAATAGTAACATAGATAGATGATATAAATAGATAAATGAATGGGTGGATAGGTAGATAGATAGAAATCATCTTTACATTCCTGGACTGGCAATAATGTAAGAAAGACAACATTTTATGTTTATTATTGGGGATGCTATAATGGAAAAAATAAAAATGTTGCAGAATCCCTGGTGGTGGCAGGCAGCAGAAATGCTGAAGGTCCCCAAGCAGTAGCAGTGGGCCATGTAGCAGTAGGCAGCGGGCCCTGAGAGCAGCCAGTCCCAGGCAGGGACGGCTGCAAGCCCCCTCCCCCAGAAGTGGCTGGTCCAGGGCAGGGAGACACAAGGCCGTGGGCAAGAGACAGAGACGTGGGGGGCACACCATGCAGAGTGAGACTGGATATTTATTAGTGAGTTATCGAAGTATGGAAGGGAAGGGGGAAAAGGAGAAGAGGAAGAGAGAGGGAGAGAGAAGGGAGAGACAGAAGGGGTAAGGGAAGAAGTGGGGAGAGGCAGAAACTGCCTCTTTGAGAGGGAGATGGAAAAGAAAAGAGAAGGAACTCAGGCTGGAAGCTGAAGATCAGCCTGTCTGGGAGGGGGGAGTTAGTGGGCGTGGCTTGTCTCTGACAAAACAGATCATTACAGATGCTCTTGCTGATTTACTATATTTGAATATATTTTAAAATGACTGTGAAGTACTATTGATGTTTGAAAGTCTGGACATGATTAATGTATATAATGTATATGAGTTAAGGCATGTTTACACTCAAAAACCATCAACACAGTTGTGAAAATAGTTATAGCCAATTCTTTTGTAAAGAGACGTTGTAAAGCATCCTGTATTTCTTGGTTTTTAATTTCAGTGGGAAGAATATTTAAGAGGAACTCTAGTCTCTTAAAAAATTTTCATGTATAATAGAGGTATCATAATATAATTGTTGTATTGTTAAATGTATACAATGTTATATAGCAGCTCTGGAGCTAATCCATCTTGAATGCTATGATTGTTAGAACAATGAAAGAATAATTTTTTTGTTTTTTTGTTTGTTTGTTTATTCCTCTCCCACCCCCTAATAAATAATTTTAAGCCAGCATAACCTGGTCAAAAATACAATGCTTGTTCATAAAAAAGCTTTTCCATCACTTTGAGATCAAGTAATTCTTGCAATTGTTGCCTCACATTTATGTTAATAATTTCTCCAATATAAAGTTTTATAAATAGAAGCAGAATCCTAAATTATCTGTTTGAATGTTGGGATGGGAGTTTGGGGTGTCCACTGATGTGTGATAATGGCCCTTCTTCACTAGAAAGTCCCCATATGTTAAGGACTAGTTTTCACTCTACACATATGCAGAAATTGTTTTATGGGAGGCCAGTACCTACCCCATAAGTGTCCCAGGGATGCACATAGCTCAATGCCTCCTAGAAATAAAAGGCCTTGCTTCAAAGTATCCTTGATTTGCCCTGATCATTCTTGAGCTCATTAGCAGGGAGCTCCACCATGCGCTAAGCATATTGCTCAGTAATTATCATATAGTCCTTGTTACCAATGACTTTGTTCCCATTATTATCCCACATTCATAATAGACAGTTATGACTGGTTTATATTGTAAGCACTGTCAGATATTGAAGCCCAGCTTCCATTAAAAAATAGCACTTGCCAGGGTAGAGGCATGGGGATCAAAAAAGTTAGTGAAGAGACCAAAGATGCGAGTAAAAGTGATAAAACAGAAAACATAGGATAGTACAAAGAGGGAATTCCAGTGAATCCTGAAATCGCCCACCTGTGTTTAATTTTCCATACTCTTTTATACCCCAATACAAAAGGGGGAGAAAGGTCTTTAACATGATACAAAGGACAACTCAAGCAGTTAATTGCTTCAATACTTTGAGACATAAGTCATTAGCATTCTGTTGTTTAGGCAGTGAAGCCACCCTAGATCAAGTGCCCTGAAGGCAGCCACTCCCCAGGTTAAACCTCCAAATACAAATGAAGGAGCAGAAGTCTGCTTGCATATCCTGACCATTTGTCAGGAGGGAGTGGATCTACCTGTGTGAACCATCTTAACGTCAAAAGGACCAAATAACCACACCCTAGATCAGGATAAGTAGTCCTGGTTGTTGTCAACAATTTTGAGCAACCTCAAACTTTCTGACATTCAGACAAGGTGGAAATGGGTTCACATTTTGGAGCCTCCACTAAAAAAAACACTTGACTTAATGTTTACCTAGGGACTCTAAATCTTTGGTTTTTGTTATAAGTTGTGATTTCTTTCTTCCAAAATAATTGGAAGTCTAAATGCCAATGCTCCCGAATGAGCCTTTATTTAGAGATGTTATTTTCAGATCAGGTCATTAGGGTAAGACTTTGGTAAGGCTTAATCAAGTATGGAAGGTTTTATTTGATTGTTTTTTGCTTAGGTTTGAGACAGGATCTAACTAAGTAGTTCAGGCTGGACTTGAACTTGTGATCCTCCTTCCTGGGCCTACGAAATGGTAGAAGTACAAGTGTGTGTCCCTATACTCCCTTAAGTAGTGTATTTTGAGAGAAAATAAGCTGCCAGGAAGAGAGGGAAAAGTGTTCATTGGAAATGGAGATTGGAGGAACATCTATGAGGCAGAGAATTCTTGTGGGTGACTACAAGAAGCTAGGCTAGTGACACAGAACATTATCCATCATGGCCCCAGAAGTAACGAACCCTGCTAATGATGATTTTGGACGTCTAATCTGAGGAACTGTTGGAAAATAGAATGCCAAGATGTTCAGGTATGTTATTTAGTTTGAGCAGCCACACGAAATGAATACAAGTCTAATAACCCTCCTCACCACCTCCCCTCTGCTCTCCCCTTTCCTAGTGTCTCAAGGGGCTGGAAGCCCTGCAACGTATAACCTTCAGTCCTTTTGTCTGCTCTGATTTAACCTGGCCTGATTTCAGACAAACACTGAAGAAGGCCAGCTAGCCTCCCCTAGCTTCTGACTTAATTGTCCTTTGTCACAACATGAAAATACATGCACATATCTCTTTTCAGGAGGGGTAACTGAGTCTATAGTTTCATTTAGACTTATTTGTTTATTGAATGCAAGGGTATCTTTAAAATATTGTTATAATCTTCCAAAACTCTCGATGAGTCTGTTAGAGAAGGAACAAAATCTCTTGTGTTACGAGGCTCTTGAATCCTGTCCCTTGTCAATGGTTTTGCACGGAACTTAGGAAAAACCATTCAATCCACTTGCATCTGTATAAGAATATTGACTGACTTTTCTAGGATGTCCTGAAAACTAATATTGAATTAAAGCACAAGAGAATGGCAAGGATAAATGTAAAGGTTAAAAAGGAATGACTCTTCATGACCAGAGAGGGCAGTTCAGCTCCTGATTAATTCACGCTGCTCTCCAGCTGTATGCTATTCTCACAGGAGTCTTCACGAAGCAGACTTTCCATTAAATCAGAGCAACAGACGGTCGCCTTTCAAGGCAAGATGGATGTATCTTGTGTCAGTTTCAAACTGCCCACACCACAGTCACAGATGATAATGAGATGAAGAAAAATTTCTCCTTTGGTGCACTGTGTACTCACCTTGCTTTTCTCTCCTGCAGTGTTTCTTAGACACAACAGCCAGAATTCATCACAGTCCTAAGTCCTAACATAGTACAGCTTAAAGCCATAGCAGACTCTGTGTTTACAGTATCTATGATGTCTTCTGTGTTTGGATCCTGTGGATATTATATCGTTCAGAGAGGAGAATGGGTCATTGTAATTCATTTCACATCCTAATTGATGTGGCTTAAAATTGTTTACCTTCAAGACTGTACAAATTGGGCCATCAAGCTCCTGCCCAGATAATGGGAGATAGAAGTCATTTTCTTTGCTATTTTATTTTATGAGAAGGTTCTTCACTGCAGCTATATTCTGTGCCCGGGTTGAACACTGATATTGCATTACAACCCCCGGGTTAATTTTTATTTGTTAACTTAATTTATTTGCTAATTCATGCAATTGTATTATAAGCAGATTGCTCTTGGAAACAAGACATTAGGAGGAAATTGTAATTCTAGCATCATCATGGCGTACTCTCTATTTTAGAGGGGAGAGAGCTGGAATGCTTACTTTTTGCAGCAGGAAGGCAGTACACACTGAGCTTGAGACTCAAGGGGAGGAGAGAATGGGTTTGTGAAATCCCAGGTGTCTGCTTGCCCTTTTAGTTGGGTCTTCAAGTTTTCTTCTCAGCTTAAAGGCAGACTAGGTTCCCATGTTCTTTTCTTGGTTTCCCACAGAGATTGCACTTTATTAATGCCAAGAAATAATGTGTGGCTTGACCTCCTATTCGTAGCCTGCAGGAGATAAGTGAGAATGGATATCTATCAGAACTCCTGTCTCTTCTGGGAGCCATATGACTGGAAATGGGAGACCTGCCTTCTCATTTCTCAGAGTCACGAGTGTTGGATTGACTTACCACAAAACCTCTCCTGACACAGGAGAACCTTAAAAGAGAAACCTTGGACTGCTCCTGTGTAGTTCATTGACTTAAATTCTTTCTCCTTTCTGACTTTGCTGAGGTCATTTCTCAAGTCTCATATCAAAGATCATTGTAAGCAGTCCCAGAGGACAGTTATTCTAGTAGGGAATGGGTGTACTTCTTGGTAAGCAAGGCTCATATGTAACAACCATTCCAAAAGACTTTTGGATCTGAACCCATAGTGGAATTTTCTTTTTCTCTTTTGAAACCCATAATCCAAAAGTTTGAGTAAAAGATCCAGTTACGAGCCCCCAAATGAAAGACCCCCAGTGAGGGGAGACTCTCACTCAAGTCTCGGGATAACACGACCCCCCTCCCCAGTAACTCACGAGAGACTGTCCTTGCTGCAATCACATGAGGTTTATTCGACAAGACAGGAACCAGTGCACTGGGACCGAGACTCATAACCCACGCAGGGGAGGAGTTTGACCCCAGTAACTGGGAGAAGGGGTTTTTAAGGGAAGAAACCACAGCCCAGTAATCCCAAGGGGGTAGGGAGGGCGTCATAGAAAATTCCGAAAATATCAGTGATGATGACAAGGGGGCAACTCCCTGTTTCTCAAGATTATTCTCAAGATTACATTCTAACTTTATCTTCAGCTAGTTCCTGAAACAGAATCACTGAACCCCCTAATCCTAGATTTCTGATTCTTCTCTCCCTGCCTAGATTTTTGGCTCTATTTT
>LOJH01013481.1:0-24794 GCA_001685095.1 Ellobius talpinus
ATATATATATATATATATATATATATATATATATATATATATAATGTGTGTGTACATGTGTGTGTACACTGATGTAAGGATATAGCATTTTCCCCCTGTGGCCAAATTAATAATATCAGAAATATTCTTTTCATATTTAGTATTATTCACAACTTTCTGACCATGGTTCAGCTCTCGGTGCAGCCATAGGTAGATGGCCTCACCTGGTAAGTGAGTCTGTGTCTTATAATGAGGTAGAAGACCAAGAAAGAATTGGTTTACACTGGGTTCTTCAGTTAGGGTAACGAAACTCTAGCTAGAAGAGCAGTAATTTTAAATAAAACTCTATATTGCCTTTAAACCCTTGGAGAAGTGTGGGCTGCTAATGCTTACGGCTGTTAGCTTCTTATCCTTCCTTTTCTTGAGACAACAGCACAGTTGTCACCCAATAAACACACACCCTGCCCTTTAATGGTAACCTCTACGGCAGGCTTCCCAGGAGGAGTGACTGCTGCAGAGCAGGGACAGCAGGCTGAGGGAAGAGGGGGCCTCACCATTCCTGCCCGCCGTGCAATCACTGTGTGAAACTGTCCGTCCGACACTTTCTTCATAGTGGTCAGTTTGTATGTTCCACTGCCCAGATTATAGGAGAACCGGAGTCTTTCTTCCGCTATCTCCAGCGCCAGGAACTCTGCCCGTTCTCCTGTCTGGTTGTCGTAGTTATAAAGCAATAAAGCATGACTTTTGATCGTTGCAAACTTGACATAAATATAGTTGTTGTTGGGGTCCAGGCTGGGAAACTCCATATATGACAGTTCCTCAAATCCATAACTGTTCAGTTCACAGTGCTTCCCAAAGACACCTGCAGGGGACAGAGAGATGGACACTGAAGTCTAGCTATGTTTCCTTCAGTTATTCTTAACAAAACATTTTCAGTCAAAATAATGAATCGTGCAGGTAAAAACTACATTATCAACACCCCTTCCTCAAGTGTTACCCTAAGTTGCCACTCTTGTAACTAGAGGAAGCTCCACAGTCATGCTTGGCATGAAGCAGACCTTGCTCACAGAACTGCAAAAAGAAGACACAGAAAACTATATGGCTTATGAGAGAAATGAGATTCCGATGTTGTTTTCTGTGTTAGGAATTTACCTATGCGCTCCACAATTTCAAAAATTGAAGGTAATAGGAAGGAGTATGTTTGAGAAGAGTTCTCTCCCCAAATACTTTGAAAATTACTTTGGTGATGTTTGTAAAATGTACTATGCTATAATAGTCAACCATAATATATAACTGTATTCTATTTTACTTTATTTTACTCTATTTTATGGATACATGGTTTCAGTGTAGCCCAGGCTGGCCTGAATCTCACAGAGATCTTCCTGCCTTGGCCTCCTAAGAGCTGGGATTGAAAGAATGCACCACTACCAAGGCCACGATACATAATTATAATTCTTAAAAACCATATTAATTCAATTAAGGACAGTAGATTAATTTGTTTTGACTTAAAAAACATTCAGTCCCCCACTCAGCAGTATTTACCAAGGCCACAGAATGAGGGAAAGGTATGTTGCCTCCAGCACAGAAGTCAGGGTGTTAAGATCTGCTTATTAGTCATGTTCTTTTATTTTATGCAAATAGATCTTTGCCTGCCTTGGTGTCTGTGCACTACTTTTACACCTGGTACCCACCAAGGCTATACAAGAGCATCGAGTGCCCTGGAACTGGAACTGCAGATGGCTGAGAGCCACCATGTTGGTACTAGGAATGGAATCTGGATCCTCTGGAGGAGCTGTCAGTGCCCTTAACCACTGAGCCCTCCCTCCTTGGGATGAGTCACAGGGGGCTCCTTTGGAGTAATTTTGCTCAGCGTTTCCATTTGTTTGCACAGCCTGTTTCCGTCTTGAGAGTGAGTTTTGCCGATGCTGCTGCACTAAAGCCAAGTCCTTCTCCCCACACACTGGTAGACGTGACTGATGATTGGAAAGTAACCCACAACGGCAGGCAGGGTTTATATCCAGCTTTGAAAAGGTTTCATTCTTTAGTTTGGATTTTATGTCTATAGTAAATGCATTGAGTTAGAGTCTGGGAATAGCTAAGCTCAAAGCCACTATTTCAGGGAACTTATAACTGAACCTCAGTCATAGAATCATGGGAAATGGAGGAAAACATCAAAGACATATACTCTGATTTTACTTAACTATTTTGACTGCATCACATTTTCTATCCAGTCTTTGAGATAAAATAGCCTGGAAGCTTTTGCAAAGGATACAAAGATTATCTTCTCATTTTCTGTCCAGGCAGAGATAAAAGTCAGTAAACTGACTAGGAAATATATACAATTTATTACTTTAAATCTTAAACCAAAGTTAAAAAATAAAAAATTATAAGAATGATACATATGTAACATAATGTGAACCTAGGCTTCATATGTCATTGCTTTACATCTACACACACTATTTAAATATTATGCATTTATCATCTATCATTTATCTACCTATTATCTATCTATCTATCATCTATTATCTATCTATCTACCTGCCTGATGCCTGTAGGGGCATATATCATGCAGGCCCATATCTCTACACTGAATGGCGGCCAGACTTCCAGGCCATAGTTTGCACCTGGCTTCACAGAAGATGGAAACCTAGCCTTTACAGACAAAGGGTCAGGATATGCTAATATAGTTCTGCTCCTTCTTTGTAATGTGGGGGACTCCTGGGATAGAGATGTTAATTCGGCCTATGTGACAGAGCTGGCATACAGAGCAGGAAGATAGGAGGACTTGACAAAATGGGAATATAAAGGTGTGGACAGTGGTGTGGACATGACTAAAGCCTGGTTACCTAGGAGGCAGAATGCTAATGAATTCCCCCTCAGTTTACGTTTGGAGAATAAACACGGGTAGAATTTTCAGGATGTGAACTCAGGATTTCATGAGGAATCACTGAGAATCTCCCTCCTGATAAAGCCATATGAGTTGTGTCTTTAACCCCACGCCTCCCCTCTGGTCTGGAGAAATAATTTATGTTCTGGGATGGCACTGGACCCCGACACATACCTAGCATCTACTTAACTCTCTAAATCTACATACCTATACATCTACAAATATATAAGTGAATCAAAATCTAAAGAACAAGCCTTTGGCTGATGCGACTATGAAGGGAACAATTTTTTTCTCACCTCAAAACTCCAAGGAAGGTAGTGTTTGGGGTCTATGTGTCACTACCCTGTGTGTCACCACCCTGAGTCATTGAAGCATTTCCATCCGCTGCTTCTTGTGTGTGTGTGTGTGTCACCCACATTCAATTTGAGAAGGCAAATTACTTTTCCTTCTAATTCAGGCTGTGCAGCTTGGAACGATGTATTGGATGGATGATGAATTCCAAGGCTTTTTATTTTGTTTTTCTTTCTAAATGCTTCTCTGGTCATCTGACAAGGTCTACATTTCAACAGTGCTTTGGGGTTTTGCCTTTGGAAGGAATTAGCTGGGACCTGGACTGCCAGCCTCATGTCTACTGTAATTTATAGTACGATTCCTCTTCCCCCAGGGATGTCTGCAGGGTGAGGGAAGGTACATTTGGGTCCCAAGGTATGACCCCTGACCATCCCCCTCATACAGTGGGTTTTATATCAGCACCATATGGAAAACGATCTTAGTGTTTGGCATTAGTTGCTCTAAATACGCACACTTGCTAGTGAAATGGCAAGGAAGGTTAACACTATAAACACTCTGTCAGTCACTTGAAAATTATTTTCCACTTTCCACTCCAATTTATTTTTTTTCTTTCCAAAACACAAGTTAAATCATGAAGCCTGACTGTGGGAGCTCAAAGAACTGGCCTTGTAAGAGATCCGAGGAAATGGTTGTTTTCATATGGACAGACTCTCACTGCTTTGTGAGCTTTCTGATAAGACCCTAAAAAATGTAATATTGGCATGAAACCAGCACCATGCATCTGTTCTCCAATCACATCCTCATGGTGCAACTCTTTGCCAGTTTTCCTGACTTTGGTAAAATTGATTTTACCTAACTATATTTTATTGTTATCATTGTTATAATAATTATTAGTGCTTCATTTATGTGCTGTGGGGACATCTGAGTCACAGCACGCATGTGGAGATCAGAGGGAAGGCTTACAGACATGTCTCTGGTCACTAGAAACTCAATCCCTCTCTACAGACACTAAAACTGCTGATCCCAAGCCCATCTAGCAGTGGGAACACAGGAGGAAAGGCAGGAGAACCAGCTTTATCCTCCCTAGAGACAGACAGGTCCCCAAAGATATAATCTGCTTCTGATGAGAGGTAAGGAAATCTTAAATAGACAGATTAGTCACAGTTGCTTGCTGACCTATTTCTGGGTAACTTTGGAAGGTGCCTTGAAGAAATCAGTAGACGCCATGGGAAGGTCTGATAATGTCCATCAGGAGAACACAGTGGTAGAGTTTTGTATTAGCTATTGAGAATTATCTGCAACAGTCCGGATGTACATTTAGTTCCCAAACTCATCTAGTAGAAATGGTTGAATTCATGTAAAAAGGAAACAAACAAACAAGAATCCTTTGACTCTTCTTAGAGGTTTGATATGGAGTTGAGAGTGTTTGGAGGATATTTTAAGTATTAAGCTAAAAGTTACAAAAAGGCGTCCATAAGGCTATTATTATCTTGAGGTTTTTTTCTAACAATAATTAAAGTGATGTACTTGGTAACATTTCCATAACTGACTTTAAAATAGTTAGCATTAAATATTTCATTTTACTTGAGTGCCTTTTGTAAAACGATTAATAGTCTCTTAATCATACATTGCCATAGTAGACTGCTCACCTATTCACAAATATATATATAATATTCACAAATATATATACATTATATTCACAAATATATATATTATATTCACAAATATATATATATATATGATTTATAGGAACAGGATCTCTTGTAGTACATGCTAGTCTTGAACTCTCTATGCTTCTAAGGATGACTTTGAACATGTGGTCCTCCTGCCTCATCTCGTGAACACTGGGATTATAAGAGTGCACCACCATGAGGTGGTGACAATTAAACCCAAGGCTCAATGCAGGCAAGCCATCTACCAACTGAGCCACATCCCTAGACCCAGTCTCTAGATCAGTATAACAATGGATACATTCTACTCACCAAATGGACAATGGCAGTAATACGATTCCACACCACTCTGACAGGAGCCACCATTGAAGCAGGGATTGCATTCACAGTAATTGACAGAAGATTCACACATTTTCCCTAAAATGTATCAAACTTGTTAAGAAGACTTAGAAATAAATATAGTAACCACAACAACTATAACTATATGAAAAACTACATCCTTCAGGAACAAATCCCATAGAGACACAGAAGCTCCTCTACTCCCGAACGGGACACTGGGATCATCTCTCAGAGTTTCGTCTCCTATCTAGATGCACTATTATAAAGATCTACACAATTTGTTTTTTTTTGCGTAGTCATTTTGGAGAGAGGCCTGTTTTCAAAGGGCTTTCATTTTAAAAAACATTCGAATTATTCCCCTAGCTTTGATCCTCCTGTTGAGGTTGCGCATTCACATTCAACACTGGGAATGGAGTTCAAACTTTTACAATTCCATCACAGGAATTTCATTGACTCAGGCTTCTGAAAGGAAGAATTGGTGTGGCTGAGCTTGCAAAGCTACATCTTTATCACTCAAATGAATAAATAAACAAACAAACAAACAAACAAATAAATAAAAGAAGTGTCCCTGAACTTATTCCATGCCTTGTGTAAAGAAGAATAGGAAACAAGAAAACCCATCAATCACATTTTCAAATTCTTTCATTCATTCTCTACCACAGGCTATACACTTTGTCTTATATAATAATATGCTGTACATTTTCAGCATATAAATGATGTTCTTGTGGATCTTGTTAAATCCGATCCATTAATATTGGGCTAGGCAGAGAGTAGATGGAGAAAAAGCAATTAAAAAGGCAGAGAGCTGCCTGGAGATGGCATTTTCTTTGTCACAGGAAAGAAAGCTACTCATGCCACAGAGGAGTCCTTAGAAGTTGGAGGTTAGCATTGTGGATCTGGCAGCACATTGAGTCACTGAGGAGACAAGCCCTTGGGCTTGTCTGTGAGGGGGTTTCCAGATTCTGTCACTGGGGTGGGAATGTCGCCCATCTGAAGTGTGGTACCCTTCAGTGGACTGGAGCCCAGAGCTAAAGCAGAAGGGGAACCGAGCACCAGAGTCCATCTCTCTGCCTTGCTGTGGATGCCATGTGACCAGCAGCTCCTGCTGACATGATGTCCCGAACTATGAGCCAAAGTAAACCCTTCCCTCGCTAAGCTGCTATTTTCGGCCTTTTTGACACAGAAACAAGAAAAGTGACTAATATGGAAGCCCGTTTCCTGCCTGAGAAGTGACAGACAATGGCACTGACCAAGCAAGTTCCCTGCTTCTGTGCTCAGTTCATACAGGGCCAGGAGAGCATTTGCTCTCTTGGCAGCCAAAGTGCACTGTCTAAATCCTGTCTTCTTTTGTTGCTTCCTTCTATGTAAACATGTATAACTGTTAAAGTGCTATTTCAATAGATCTATTTGAGAATTACTAGTTTCCCGATTCTAACAAACAGTGAGAGTGTAGTTTCTAGTTAATTTCTAATTATTGAGATTTAGACTCTTATTGTATAGTCATCTTCAACAAATCTGTTTCCATATGTGTGTATGTATGTGTATGTGTGTGTGCGCCCACAATATATTGGGGTGTGTGTGTGTGTGTGTGTGTGTGTGTGTGTGTGTACGCGCACATGGAGGCCATGTGTCTATGCCTCAGTGGCTTATCTACTTCAGTTTTTGACCTGCTGTTTCTCTGAACCCAGAGTTCATTAGCTAGGTGAAGCTGGCTGGCTAGTCAACTCCAGGACTTCCCCTGTCTCACCTTCTCCAACTCTGGAATTACAGGCACATCATCACACCAAGCTTTTAAAGCACACCTTATGGATCTGAACATGGGCCCCCTCACAAGTGGCAGCCAGCAATCTTCCATCTGTGCCAATTTCCCAACCCTCAATTGCTTTTTCAGTACTAGGGCCTGGGCTTCCGCTGTAAGCTGGGCAAGCACTCTGCAGAGCTGTCTTTACTGCACTGGTGAGCACTTTGTGTGTCTTGCAATGCATATGTTTTGTCCCCATAGTTAGAGAAGGCTGACCACAGACAATGCCTTACATCACAGCAACTTTGCTCTAAACACATCTTAAGCTATTGTTTAACTCATTTTTGTTTTCGCGGCTTGATTCTGAAGCCACAGTGGTTTGAGTCTGACATTATAAATCTGAGTCAGGCAGGCCTCGTGGCACTGCTAAGCCATTTCTGAGCATCATAGAATCACATATTCAGTATTTTCCTTTATAAACAGCATCGGCCGCCCTCTGACACGGCAGAACACAGAGCACATTTTCAGAACACTCCTGGACTCTAAGGGGAGAGCAAGAGAATAAACAAGTGACATATTTAGAGGCACCAAAAATAAGTTCGTAGTGTGGTAGGAGTGAGACACGGGCTAGACTATGTTATTGTAAGCTTGTGCTGAACTTCACACTGTTGATGATGGCTAGAAACACATCCCCCTCCATCTGACAACTCATTTTCCTACTGGATAAGGCAAACACCTTTTTAAAAGTATGTTTTTTCCTTATTAAAATGTCATCATTATCCATAAAGATTTAAATAAGTTCTACTAACTGAACTCTTATTTTCCTACAAGAAAGTCATACACCACATCCTTCTTTTACTGCAAAAGAATATGCGATTTTCACATGGACTAACAGTGTAAGTACTGTTGGATTTCTCTACTCCCTTCCTTATCTGAATTTTTCTTTTAGAGTCATGTTAAACATGACATATATTATATATGTGAGCCTATACATCTTACAGGCAGTAAATGGAAGACATAGATCACGGGACCATATTAGTGGGCCATAAAATGAAAGCCTCATTTCCTAAGGATAAGAGACAGGAAGGCAAGGACAGAGAAACCTAGGCTGGACCATGAGGAACATGGTCTCCCATGTTTTGTAGGAAACAGCAGAAGTTTTAAACCCAGGTTGCTAATCTTCTAAATTTCTACTCCAGCGGCTGGAGAGATGGCTCAGTAGTCAAGGGAAAATCCTACTCTTCCAAAGGACTGGTGTTGGGTTCCCAGAACCCACCTCAGGTGGCTTATAAGTATCTGGAAGTTCAGCTCCAAGGGACTTAGCGCCCTCTTCTGACATCTACAGGCATTGCACTCAGATACACATACCACCACACAGACAAACACACATACACTGAATTAAAAATAAAATATATCATTAAGAAACTAACTCTAACTTGAGTTTAATCCTTTTGTAAATATCATCTTTTAATTTTTCCATTTAATAATAAAATAAAATCAGATGTCCTTTTGTGTACTTTTAATATGAATTTCTTGTCATTCACAAATGATAACTTTCATGCAAACATCTAAGTTTAATTTAAATATTCACTAAAGGTTATTTCGGATAGCTCAAAGAGGAGTGTAAAAACACCCTAGAATAAATATAAGCTTTAATAAAGCATTTCAAAATATACAGCAAGTAAAGTCATGGCTGCTAGAGAATAGGAAATGGTCTGAGAATGATTGTCTTCATACCAACAGGTATTTTCAGGGGGAAAAAAACAAACTATCCTTTTGTTAGTTATTTTAATTTAAAGAAGTTTTACACTCAGAATTTTTTAGAAAATAATAATCAAAAATATATAAATAACTTGATGAAGGAGTTAGTTTTGTCAGAATATATGAGTTATTCACCATTTAAAGGCATATTTCTCAGTTCTCCTTTAATGAATAAAAAATTATTTGAAATTCATTCTATCGAAAGAGTTGGTCGAGCTAGATATTTATATTCAAAGATGCACCTTGAAAGAGTAAGGATTTGATTTAAATTTCAGAATCTAAAAGAGCCATCAAATGTCTTCTCAGGTGTTTAAAGTTCAGACTCTAAGTCCTAGATGGGAACCAACAGTCAGTCCTGAGTTGTTCTGTGTGGGTGGGTGACCCTGCAAAGCGCTTCTGTTAAGGGTGTAAGGTCAGGCAGAGATGGCAGATTCCAGTCACTACAGCATCTCCTGGTATGATACTCCTTGTGCTGCAGCAGTGTGGAGCCCATTTTTGGCTCATTAACTTAATTAATGTTCCGAGTCAATCAGCAGTCCCTACCAGAGGCTTGTCCCTTGCATGCTCTCTGGAAGAGGCACAGAGCAGATAGGTGCTCTTTTGTGATATTTTGATTGTGTTCTGACAAATAATGCTTGCTTGGAGTCAGGGGGCAGAGGCAACCACTAGCCGACCAAAATTAACCATAGAGGTTTGGAGGACTGTAGACAGAGAGGAGACGGAAAGTAGTAAGCAGGACTGAGAGAGGATCTCAGCCTTTTTGGAGGGAGGAACAGAAGAGGTAGGAGGTGACAGGTGGCTGCTCCTTGCTTCTCTGATCTTTCGGATTCTCACCACGATATTTGACTCCCTTGTTTTTATTATATTAATGCTTCACTGCATGGCCGTCATGCGAAGTGCCACTGGTAGTAAATGCATCTACACAGGGGACTGTGCACATGCATTTACTACCCTCGTGAGTGTTTTAAAGAATGACTTGCTCTTGCTGCTTTGACATCAGGCCATTAACTGTGCTGATAATCACTACGTATCATAGACGAATGGAGAATCGCTCTGGGTTGTGAAGATTCTGATCACATGGAAAATGGGAACTAGCGAGGGTGAAAACGCATGTGTAATCTTTACGTGGGGTGTCCACACCACTCCTGAGAGTATAGTTTAATTTTACGTGATGTGCTCAGTCAAAAATGCATGATCTGCAGCAAAAGATGGGAGGTAAGTTGAACTCAGACTGAAGACAGAAGAACAGAGACTGAATACCGAGGCTTTGCTAAGCACAGGCTGAAGATGGAAGTGTTTGGTGAACACCGACTGTCCCTGTTGGGAGTACCTGCAATGCATTTATTAAGGAAAAATATTCAAGGCTTATTTGTTCCATACCATATATTTTTTGATAATTAGAAAGGAGCTAAGCTACTTATTAGCTATTAAACAGAACCATGCTGTGTAGATAAGGATTTTTTTTGAGATCCTATGGTTGATGGGACTTTTTGCTTCCCCGAACACAAATATGCTCTGCCACCACAAACACTGTTACATCTTTTGAGTTTATACACGGAGGAGAAAGGGAACATAGGAACTAATGCAATCCATTTTGTATGCAAATAACTTTATTAAAATATTTTATTGCTAATATTTAGGTATGTGTTACTCATTCTGAGGATGCATGCTTGGAATATTTTTTAAATATTTATTATTTTTTTGTGTGGAGGTGTTTTTCCTGCTTGTTACATCTGTCCACTAAGTGCATGCAGTTCCTGTGGAGGCCAGAAAAGGGTGTCAGAGCCTCTGGAACCAGAGTTACAAAGGTTATGATCTGCCATGTGAATGCTGGGAACCAAGCCCCTGTCCTCTGCAAGAGCAGAAAATGCTCTTAGCTGCTGTCAGCTCTCCAACCCCTCAGAAACTTTTAAAGTTAATTTAGTACCAAGTAGTTATTTCTGCACACTGTGTAAACAGTTTCCATCCCTTTTTTCAGGGACAGGTACCCCCAGGGAATTTAGTTCATCAAAGTGTTTTCCTCAAAGTATTTTTTCTTTAGAAAGGTGTGACATGACTACTCACAGAGTTTTTTTCTTTTGTACCACACATCTTTGTCATCACAAGTTGTCACAGCACTCACATATAACTTGGGATTCTCTTTTCAATATCTCATCCTCTGTCCATTCTGTGAAAGCATATGTTTGGCAGGCTCCTTAGGAAAAATTACTATGTGCAGCCTGTATATAACTTTTCTCTGTCTGGAAAAATGTATACTACAAATTGACACAAAAGTGATGAATGGATAAATTTTAACTCCCCCTAAAATAACAAGACATGCCTTGAAGCACAGGGAAATGTCACATGATAAGAAGCCCAAGGCATACTTCCTAAAGCCACACTGACCTGCACCCATGCTGTGGCAAAACCTAGAAAATATGTTCAGGTGTTCCACAGTAAAATAAATTTGTTATTCTCTTCTACTCTACTCAGAAATCCTCTCTTTAATATGAAATTTAAATCATAGGAAAGTGTACTTAAACAATAAGACTGCTCACTTTAATACTGAATGTCAACTTGCTGGGATTTAGAGTCACCTAGGAGACACAGCTCTGGGTGTGTCTGTGAGTGTGTTTTGAGCAAAGTTTAACTGAGGATCATGAAGGTAGGTGGCTCAACCCTTGACCTGGAGTCTTGAGCTGAATAAAATGGTGAAAGTGCTGGGGGCAACAGTGTTCATTTCCCTCTGCTTCCTGACTGGGGCAGTAATGTTCCCACCCACCTTCCATCCCTTACTCCATGCTTTCTATGTCATGATAGCCTGTACCCTCAAACTGAGCCAAAGTGAATCCTCATCCCCTGAGGTGATTCCACTGGGCATTTTATCATAGCAGCGAGAGAAGGAACAAATACAGAAACGTAAAGAAAGTGGGTGGATGTCACAGACTCACTGTATTTTCTTTTGTTTTATTTCTGGTAACTAATACTTTGGAACCTAAGTTATACAAAAAGCAATGATCAATGTCTTTAAATCATACATTCATATAACACATTCATATAAGCATGTGTAGAGTTCTATGCTTACTCTGGAAAATAAAATTCAATAAATATAAAACTGGGCGATAAAACAATGATAATGCTGCAATCATCGTATGCCCTCTTCCTGCTTCCATGACATGATTATCATTTTTATGCTTACAGCTTTATTGGGAGTTTTCAGGCACCCAGACACTCCCCACACAAAGCTGCTAGGAGCACGTCAATAACAACCTCTCACTCTTCTTACCTCTTCTAAACGTTAGCAGAGCTTCCCATGCTGAGAAGAAATACAGCAATGCCTCCCCTGCTCCCTCTCCCTCGCTGTGTGTGTCTCTCTGCATGTCTGTCTTTCTGTCTCTGTCTCTGCCTTTCTTCCCCTCCTATCTGTATATGGTGTATAAGACATGAGGATCACTGAACAGTAATAGTTTGTACTTTTGTAGGCTTTAAAATGTAGATAAAACACAAGAGAAGATCTACAACATTAAATGGAGTCTGAGAAAAATACATGAGGTGAAACAGTTCTATCAGAATCATATGGATATGTGTTTCTGTGGTTACCCAAGCATGGGTATAACAGGGCACTGCCATAAGTTGACATCTACCAAAGAAGTTTGCACCTGTGGTCCAACCCCACTCTTTCCCTCCTCTCCCCTACCTCCTTAGCCTCTGATATTGGCTGCCATGATTTTCTTAAGAACCTTGGAAAACATTTATTTCCATAAAATGGTAACATAAACTGAAAACTCGTTTAGAAATCAATATAGTCCTGTGTGAATATTCTTGACAGACTTGAGACAAGTAAACCACAGGTATTAGAAAAACATGTCAAGAAATAGCTAAGGTAGGGACCTGTTAAACATGACTCCAATAGCCTAAGCAACAAAACTAAGAATCCACAAATTAAGTTGTATAATATTAGAAAGCTTGTGCACAGCGAAGGAAAGAATTGAGTAGGGGAAAAAGACAGAATAGGAGAAGATCTTTGCTGACGATTCATCTGATGAAGAACTAAATATTTGAACCACATAAAGAATTTGAAACACTAAATACTAAGAGACTAAGTGACCCCACCAATGAAGAATCCAGTGAAAGAACTAGTTCTCAAAGAAGGAGCCACAAATCGTCAGTAAACATGGGAGAATTTTTTGACATCCTGAGCTACCAGGAAAATGTAAACTAAACCAGCATTTCTTCCCATCCCAACCAGAATGGTCACCATTAAGCAAACAGATAATTCAAAATGCCGTGAGGATTAAGAGAAGGGCAAGTCCTGTGCACTGGAGGAATGAGAACTCATCCAGCTCACCAACAAATGACCCGGTTCTACCACAGCCAGACATATGTCCAAAATGCTTCCTATCCAACCACGGAGATGAATGTCCACTCACGCTGCACTTGTCAAAAGCCAGGAAATGGAAGCCACCTAGGTGTGTGTCACCGGATTAGTGTACAAAGAACACAGGAGTGACAGGTGGATGTGAGCCACCATGTTGGTGCTGAGATCTGAACCTGGATCCTCTGCAAGAGCAGCTTGTCCTCTTGCCTATTGAGCCATCTCCCCAGCCCCAGGATGCTAGATTTTATATAGATATATAAAATAACATATATATATGAAAACCATATGTATGCATATATCCATATATATGTATATATGACAGAAAAGGAGACATGCAACTGTCCTGTAAATGAATGGGATTATAAAAACAGGAGAAAAGAATGGAGAGAGGAGGATAATAAAGGATCAATATACACAACATGTGTGTAAAAATGTGTTTAGGGGCCATCATTGTGCAATGAGTATGAGCCAATAAAAAGGTAAACCATGGAATCTAAAGGAATTACTGAACACTTAGGGAATAAAAATGCTTTAAGATGTGTATGACCAATTCACATGTGAAGAAAATAAAAGGTACAATGTCTGTTTTGATTTAGTTCTGTATGTTCTTCTGTGCCAGGCTTTTTCAGGTAACATCTCAGGTAGCATAATTCCTTCTGGTACTCCATAAATACACACAATGATTAGGTGTTGCTTATCATGGTGATAGATAAGCTACATAAAAATAGACTATAAAATAATAGAATTATAAAATAAAAAGGCATCATATGTAGCTAATGAAAGCACTGTTGTAAATTCTGCTGTGTACATACATAAGCCCAGGATTTGCTGTACGGGCCATTAGGTTTGACATAACCCTTTCAAACCAGACATGAAGGCTAGAGAGACAGCTCAGGGCTTAAGAGTAATTGTTGCTTTGGGAGAGAATCCTGATTCTGTTTCCACTACCCATGTGGTGGCCCACCACCATCTATAATTCTAGTTCCAGGGGACCTGACACCCTCCTCTGATTTCTATGGGTGCCAGGCACACCCATGGTACACATGCGTACATGCAGGTAAAACATTCACACACATAAAACAAAATAAATCCAAAAATAAAAAATAGAAATGATTATTAACCCTTCCATATAAGGCTCAGTGAACATGATGGAAGAGGAGGTAAGAAGACTTTAGAGCCAGAGGACCAGGACGCCTGGCATGAGATAATCAAAACACAGCAAGGATGCCATACCCGTGAAATCTCAACAGCATAGTTACCTAAATAAAACCTGTATAATGACCATGCCAACCACTATGCCAATATGGATGCTGGAAATTTCACAGGGCCCCCACCTCATACATGTACATATAAGCAATACTAAGTGGACTTGATGGACTATATTTGTATATGTACAGATATGTAACAATAGTAACCATAGAAGAGATAATGAACTTGAGAGGAAATGGGGAGGAACATGGAAAGAGTCAGAGGTGTAAGAAAGAGTGGTGGGAATGGTATTAATATAGTATTCATGTATTAAATTCTCAAAAACTTCAAAAATTAAAAATATATATTTTTAAAAGACAACATTCATACTAAGGCCAAAGTCTTTGGGAAGAAAAACAGTGGCAAGCATAGCAAGCAACACACCATCATACCTGTGTATCCAGTTTTGCACACGCAGTTGAATCCCCCAGGGAAATTCTGACAGACAGCCCCATGCTTGCAGGGGCTGGGCAGGCATTCGTTGATGTCTCTCTCACAGGCTCTCCCAGTGAAGCCATCTGGGCAGCTGCATGAAAACCCACCCACTAAGTTGTGGCAGGTTCCCCCGTTGTGGCACGGGGCCGGCAGGCATTCGTCAATATCCACTTCGCACCAGCTTCCAGTGTAGCCTGGCACACACTTGCACTGGAAAGGCTGCAGATGCTCATTGGCCACAATGATGACCGGCAGGCTCTCCTGGGTCTTCAGTGCGGAGCCCACTGCAAACCTCCGCAGGCAGCTGCCTCCGTTCTGACACGGGCCATGAACGCAGGGGTCATGATCCACAGACTCCACCCTTACTCCACTCTGACGGAACAGGATCTCTTTGATGCTTTCGAAGAAGGTGGCTACACCACTGGGGTTCACATACTGGTTATGATTTCGCTTCACAGCTGCTAAAAGGAACGTCCTATTGTTCTCCTCGTAGGCAGCATACAGCTGCACCACCGTGCCCAAGCCTGTCAGCTGGGAACTAGCGATGCGCTGGAAATGAAGGTAGTGGTTAGTCAGGAAGTCCTTCACTGTGGGAACGCCAACGCGGAGCAAGATGCTGTTATCTATCGTGGCATTGGAGAATCCTACAAAGAAAACTCGGATATTGTTGGAGACTGCACTGTGGACTCCATCGCTGCTGACGACCGTCAGATCGAAGGTGCCATCTGTGGACCTGGGCTGGGAAGTCAGGTCACAGCTGCCTGCTGGGATACTGAAGAGGCTGGTGACTCCCGAAGTGAGGGAGCAGTGGAAACTGTCTAACACATCCGGATCCTGCGGCTTCACAGAGCCCAGGGTCCCACCAGGAAATAAGTTACCGTAATAATTAACAAATATCTCCACTGTGCGGGATTGTGAGGGGTTGTCATTTTGATCTAGAACGGTGATGTGTACGGTTCCCGTGGATGACATCTGAGGTGCCCCAGAATCCCTGGTGACCACAGACAGATAGAAGTCTGCAATCTGCTCCCTGTCGATCTCCCGGGTTGTGCTCAGAACTCCGGCGGTGTTGAGACTGAAGTAATTAGTGGCCGGGCCTGTGCTCAGCAGGTAATAGTTGAAGGGGCCTTGATTTGGAGGGAGGTCAGGATCTGTGGACTGCAGGGTCATCACTAGAGTTCCTGGGCGCTTGTTTTCGAGAACTTCCCCTTCGCTGACAGACAACACTGGTCCATTATCATTAATGTCTTCCAAGATAACTAACAAGGATGCGCTTCCTGTGGCAGAGGGGGTCCCTGAGTCCACAGCCAAGACCGTGAGATTGTAAACAGGCAGGGTTTCCCGGTCCAGCCCTGAGGTGACTGTGATCTGCCCTGTCTGGGGGTTAATGGAAAAGGCACCGTTTTCATTCCCTGATCCAATGAAGTATGAGAATCTGCTCCAGCTAGGGATGGAATCTGAGTCAAAGGCACTCACAAAAGTCACATGGGTCCCAATGGGGACTCCTTCACTGATCTGGACACTGTAAGTGTTTAGACTAAACACTGGTGGGTCATTAGCATCGAGCACAGTGATGTTCACAATGACCTCATCGATGTCTGCACCCCGAATGCTGCCGAAGTTCTTGGCCAACACCTTCAAAGAAACCCTTTCTTCTTTTTCTCTATCAAGAAGCCCAGACACATAGATCTGCCCTGTGGTCTTGTGGATCTGGAAGCCCTTCTTCCGGCTATTTCCAAAGATCAAATAGTGGACTTCTCCGTCAGCACCCACGTCCCTGTCACTGGCAAACACTTCCCCAACAGCCGTGCCCCTAGGAGCCGCCTCCGAGACCTCAAAGTAGTAGAGCTTGGAAACAAAGCGAGGCACATACTCGTTGGTCCCCTTCAACTGGATGTCAACAGTGGCAAAGCTGCACTTTTCCTCATCCGGGACATTGAAGGCTTTCACAGTGAGGTGGTAGCTCTGCTTTGTTTCAAAATCCAAGAAACCTTGAGTGGTGATGACGCCTGTGTTAGGGTCAATGACAAACAGGTCACTGTCTGATGATTGCATTGTGTATGCAATCACAGCATTGACCCCCGAGTCAGCGTCCATTGCGTTTAGGTGAATGACTGTAGTTCCACTCGGGGCGTTTTCCATGACAGTTGGGAAAAATTCGTCCGGCACAAACAATGGGGAATTGTCATTCACATCGGCCACATTCACAGTCAGGCTGCAGTAGCCAGTTCTCGCTACCCATCCTCCATCTGTGGCACTAATGGTCATCTCATGTTTTGAGCTCAGCTCGTAGTCCAGGGCTTTGGCTAGTGTTAGCACACCTGTGGAAGAATTGATTGCAAAGATGCCCTCTTCATTCCCAGAAGAAATGTCATACCTGATCAAACCATTCATGGCTGTGTCCCGGTCTCTGGCGGAGACAGTCCTAACCACAGCCCCGACACTGTGACTCTCAGGGATGGTGGTGCTTATGTGGTTCTGTGAGAATTCAGGCGTGTGGTAGTTCTCTTCAGTGACCGTGATGTGAACAATTGCTTGGGACGAGAGTGGAGGGTTCCCTTTGTCCTTTGCAGTGACTGTGAGCAAGAAGTTCTGATTGAGGTCGGAAACCAAGGGAGCGGCTATTGAAACCCATCCAGTATGATTGTCCAATTTAAATTTCCCTAAGTGGTTCCCGTTAGATATGAAATATTCCACCTCAGAGTTTACTCCAAAGTCTTTGTCATCCATGGCAGTCACTTTGATTAGCTTAGTACCAACTTTAACATTTTTCGTGACTGGAGTAAAGTATTTACTTTTGAGAAACTGGGGTGGGTTATCGTTGCTGTCCACTGTGTTGATGGTAACCGTAGTCTCGCTGAGTAAGGAAGGGTTGCCTCTGTCGGAAGCTGTCACAATGAAACTGTGCCTATTGATGTTCACATTACTGAAGCCACTGACGTTTTGGTATTTTAACACCTGCTTATTGAAAATCTCTCCAGTGGTGGCATTGATTCTGAAATACTCTGACTGAGACTTTATGAAATAAAACACTTGTCCATTTGACCCTTCATCGGGATCTGTGGCTGATACTTGAGTAACTTTGGAGCCAACCTCGGTAAGTTCAGGGCAATCCAAATAATAAGAGGGTTTGCTAAACCTGGGTGTGTTGTCATTGACGTCTGTCACGAATATGGTGACGTCAGTACTTACAGTCCACCCAGAATCGTGCGCAGATACTCGGATCCTGTATCTATCTCTATCTTCTCTGTTTAAAGGTCGGCTAATGACAATGTCACCTGTGTTGGGGTTGATCATAAATGGAAGGCTTGTATCCACTATGGAATATCTACTGATTGCGTTTATGCCAATGTCTTCATCAGAAGTCGTGACACGGGTAACCGTATAGCCCAAGGGGGAGTTTTCAGAAACATAGGCGCTGAATATCTGAGAAAACCTGGGCGCGTTATCATTTTCATCTAAGATATTGATGATGACCCTGACTGAGGTGCTCTGAGAAGGGGACCCTTTGTCTGAAGATTTCACAGTGAGCTCGTAATGAGATGTCTTTTCTCTGTCTAGTGGCCGAATGCTTCTGATTTCACCCGTAGCGTGATTAATTGCAAAACTGTTCTCCTTGTTGCCATCCACAATCTCATAATCTAGCTGTCCATTGGGCCCGCTGTCCTTGTCTGTTGCCGAGACTGTAAGTATTTTTCGAGGAGATAGGTTTTCCAGGATCTCGGACACGAATGGGTCGTCTTCAAAAGCTGGAGCATTGTCATTGATGTCTAACACCGTGATGTCAAGCTTCTCATAAGAGGAGAAAGGAGGGAAGCCCCCGTCTCTCGCTTCAATCCAAACAACATATTTCTGTATCTGCTCAAAGTCCAAAGGCTGATTGATGGACACCTGTCCCGATAACGGATCGATTTGGAAAGTATTGCCCAGGTTCCCACTTGCAATGTAGTAGGACAAAGTTTCTCCTCTTAAAGTGGACCCTGTTATGGTGGTGACCGGTGTGCCCACTGGCTGGTTTTCCGGGAACATGAATGTTTGTTCTTTGGCTCTGACTTTGGGGAAATCGGCCTTGTTGGCAAACCTGACAGTCACTGTAGTAGAATCTGTCTTTGGAAATGAGCCTCCATCTTTCACGTGGACAGAGAAGGTCACCTCAGAAGCGCCACCTAGCGGCCCCGTTGCCATGATTGCCCCCCTCAGGGGGTCGATGTGGAATTTTTCAGAGTTTCGACCTGAGAGTGAGTAATGAAGTTCAGAATTGGATCCGATGTCTTCGTCAGTGACAGTGACAGCAAAGACAAAGGAACCTGCAACAGAGGAGGTTCTTGGTTAAAACTGCAGGGGATTTTGTGGGTCCCGTGGGTGGTCCCTTGATAAGTATGAGGCTGTGCTGACACTGGGTTCAACCCTTCCACCACTTCTGGAAAGAACAGCATCAACTTTATTGTCTCTCAAGTCTCGAGGTCAAACCTGACTAATGACTTCAGAAAGGGGCCTTTAATTTTCTCAGTGAGCCCCACACAAGGTGCTAGGCTTAGTTATTATTTTCCTTTGAGAGAACCATGACAAGCACTGGCTGATTGTCGGGAATCACAGCCCCCGGGCACAGATCCTCTCTGCACACAGTCCTCCAACAGATACTGTAGTCTGAACTCTGCCAGGAACCATCCCCTGCTCAGTGAAAAGTGCCCACCACTCCCAGCATCTGGAAACACTGCTGGGTTGCTCTCCATGAAAGTCAACAAACATGCTCCATCCTCAAACACTGATTTTGGGTTACTACACCCTTTATGCCCTAGCAAAATTCTTTTCTCTCTGA
Source organism: Ellobius talpinus (assembly GCA_001685095.1). Classification (NCBI taxonomy): domain Eukaryota; kingdom Metazoa; phylum Chordata; class Mammalia; order Rodentia; family Cricetidae; genus Ellobius; species Ellobius talpinus. The sequence continues at coordinate 19,528 of LOJH01013481.1, forward strand.
GCTACTACCAAATAGAGACAAAGTATGTGTGTACACACATATGTGTAATGAATTTAAATAAGTGTAAGGTTGTAAAAATAAGAAATGAAGCCATGGACCCAATTTGGATTTCAAGAACCAGTCCCTGGCAAGTTGCCCTTGAAACAGACTGCAGTGGAAATATGCAGAGCAGCATCCAGAGAAGTGGCTTCTGAGGATCAGTATCTCATTCAGAAGCCTTTCTCCATCCATGTCGTCACAGAAGTATCTGTGACAGGAGTGAGAAGCCGGAATTTCTTCAAGAGGCAATGAGTCTTGTTAAATATATGAATACAGTGAGATAAAGGTGATCATGGTCAACACCCTCATCTTGCCCAGAGGATCCTCCCCTGTACAGCACACACTGCGTGTGCCAGAGTCATGCAGTCAGCATCATGCCAACACTGCATGGACCAGAATCATGCAGTCAGCATCATGCCAGCTGTATTTCTCAAAAGGGATTCATGAATTCCTATTTGCATTTCTTTATGATGGAAATCTGGCATATCCATTTATAGATTTTATTCATTCAACTGGTATCAGACATTCTGGAGTTAGTAGGAGATCAAAGAACATAAAGAGAAATTCTGAATCAACTCATTTATTCTTCTAATAAAATATTTTCAAGAAAATAAGATGGTATTACTTCTATTTGGATATTTTACTGCATATAATTTCATCAAAATTACCAGTGGCAGCATATCTACTTAGTTCCTGAACGAATACACCACTGCTTACTAAATGATAAACTATTTCTTTTCAATGCAAGAAGATAAATTCATGTTGCTACCAAGATGGCAACTCACAATGGGCTCATAAGATTCACAGCAGAAGCAGGAGTGGAAGGGAAAAATGCAATATGTAGAATTACTGATTCATTCAACTTCTTGAAAATATATCTATGAAGAATTGAAGTTGAATATTTATTTTCTTCAACAATGAGGGACTTGGTATGAAGAATAAAGACAATGCCTCCCCTCTTAGGAACTTACACACAAATGAAATGTCAGAACAGCACCATCATTGATGATGGAGAGCTATCTATTTTTCTCACTTACAGTGTTGAAGAAACATTATAAGAATTAAAACCAGGGACCCATAAGTATTGTGAAGTCCTATACACAGCTAATATGGATAAAATAAAATGATCTACAAGGCAAGAATTAGAATTCTTCAGTTTCATTGGACCTAAAATTCACAACCCGAATTTCAGAGTTTTCCAAATTAGACTGTATCATATGTCTCAGCGCTGTTCACAGAATGTGTCTGATAAGCTACACACACCTGGGTGACCTTACTATTGAATTACCTGGAAGAGTAGGAGATGGGATGTGTGTGACATACGGGTGATGTTGGAATCGGGGTGGGCTGTCATTGACATCAGTCACTGTCACAAGCACACTGGTAGAACTGGAGAGAGAGTCTGGAGACCCAGCATCACTGGCAACCACGACCAAAGTGTAATTATCTTTGGTTTCTCTGTCCAGCAGTGCACTGGTGATGATCTGTCCCGTGGATGGGTTGATGGTGAACTGTGAGTTTCCTCCGATGATGCTGTAACTGAGGCAAAGAGCAAGGAGAGGTGGGTCACATTCAGCTATGATGTCATGACACCCTTCTTTCTATGATAAATAAATAAATAAAACAGGCAAACATGTAGATATTTAACAACAACATCAAAAAAAGTTTAAAGACACAGCAATGAGAAATTCCAGACAGAAAATAGTTACTTGGAATGTTCTGTGGCTGTCACGTAAACAATCATTATTCTAAAACGTTCAATGACCACAAGAGCCCTTCAAGGTCCTTAGGAGTCTCTGAACTCTCAGGTCAGATCAACGCAAGACCAGAAAATAAGCCTAGAACACAGTTGCCATTCAAACAGATCCACTAGGAATTATAACCTCTGCCTTGTTCTAACACTGGGGTTGGTGGCCAGAATCACTAGTGGATATTTTTAAACACCTTTGAAAGCATTTCTATTCCCTATCTGTAGTACTTGGGGGAGATTATTCTTTAAAGACAAAACACTAGATGTGTAACGTGTTGGCTACACAGCACAGCAGAGGGCCGTTTTCACGTAGAGGCATTGATGCTCCCATGTTGCCTCATTCCGCAGATGACCTTGCTGTGTCCCTGTCAGGGAAGGATGATATTTTCCTGGACAGTTTGCTGCTCATTCTGGACAGATCAGCTACTTCCCTGGAGTTTTCACTGAACACAGCTTCTCCATTTTCTCTGAAGAGGAGGCTGGCTCTCTGTGTCTGGTCATGATTTTGTCTGGCGTCGAGTCCAGAAGGACAATCAGAGAAGAAGTCTGACTTGAAGGTTCACAGCCCAGTGTGCTCTCCATAAGCTGCAGATCAGAAGTACATGTCTTCAAAAGGCTTCCTTCTTTATATAAGAAACTCTTCTTGGAGTCAGATGTGTGCCTTTGTTTGACCATGTGAGCAAAGCCATAGATGATGCCCTACTAGAAACTGCAGAGCAAGAAATGCATGCTTTGCATCACAGCAGCAAGGTGCATAGTATATAACATGCCCACAGCTGAAAGCAGAGGCCATCATATTTTATATGATGTATTTCAGGGTTTATATTTACAAAGAATAGAGGTACTATAAAATTGAATGGGAAATAGAATAGAGAGGTATTTGGTTGAGAAATAGCTTAAGTATGTAAAAGGTAATTGATACTGTTCAAGGTTTTCGACATTTTGGCATATGTGTGTGTGTGTGTGTGTGTGTCAGAATTAAACTTAAATCTGAATAAAAGTAAATTCTATTTCTTAGGGTTGAATAACCTTGAGGTAAAGTATAGTGATACTACCCCCTTTATAGTTAAAATCTTTTTCGTTAAGTAAAAAATGAGGTTTATAGACAAAATTCTAAGTTATCAAGCCAAGACTTGTGAAATACTCAAATGAACTTGGCTTTCTGAGATTCTCTGGGGAACTGGATCCTAGAAGCAAGTGATGCCTACTCTGAAAACTATCAGGGGTTATAGACATTTTCCAGTAATTAATAGGAAAATAAGTGATTTGTTCTGCTATGAACATTCTTCAACAGTTTGACAGCAATAAGGATCAAGGTTCAACCAACTATTTCCTCCCATAAAATTCATTAAAAAATATGAGCAACAAAAAAGGAAAGAAACTGAATTTTGATGTTTTCTACACGATGGAGAATAAGAAGCAAAGGTTGAAAGGCAGATAATGTCCCAGCTGCTGCGAATTTAACTAAAGGATAAAGGAAGCATCTATTATAAGATATAGGTTATCTTTTCCATGCCATCAAATATAGTATTGCCTGTAGGACTGTTTAAAAATAGTTAATATACTCTTAGCTGAGGTCATCCTTGTGGATTCCTGGGAATTTTCCTAGTGCCATGCTTCTCTCTAGTTCCTTAATTGCTCCCTCAATCAAGACATCTCTTGACTTTCTCTCCCTTGCCATCCTTCCCCCTTCTAGAGCACCTTGTTCCTTCATGTTCTCCTCCTCCCTCCCTTTCTCCCCTCTCCCTCCCTTTCCACCCTCTGTCCCCCCACATACACACACACTCCTAGTTTTCTCAAGAGGTCTTATCTGTTTCCCCTTCCCAGTGGGTTCCATATACATATATATGTATATATGTATATATGTATATATGTATATATATATAGGGTTCTCCTTGCTGCCCAGCTTCTCAGGGATCCTGGACTATAGGCTTGTTGCCCTTTGCTTTGTGTCTAATATCCACTTAGGAGTAAGTACATACCATGTATGTCTATCTGGGTCTGGGTTACCTCACTCAGGATAGTTTTTTTTTTCTAGTTCCATCCATTTCATGAATATAGGGGACAGCTGTGAGACTTAGGCAGTCTGTGGGGTCATGGCAGTGGGATCAAGATTTATCCCTGGTGTTTGAACTGGCAACTTGATGCACATTCTCTTTGGAGGGATAGCTTGCCCAGCCTAGATATAGGGGGAGGGCCTTGGTCTTGTCTAGAAGTGAAGTGTCAGAATTTGTTGATTCCCCATGGGAAACCTTACCCTCTCTGAGGAGGGAATGGGGTGGGTGGGGTGGAGGGAAACATGGAGTGGGAGGAGGGGAGGGAGTGGGAATAGGATAGTTATGTAAAATGAAAAAAGATTGTATTAAAAAATCCTTAATTTAAAAATTAAGTAAATAAATAAAAAGTCTCTTCTGTGCTCAGTGAGATGACCATGTGACTCATCTATCCTTGAGTCTATTTATGTAATTTATAACACTTGATGATTTATGCATGTTGAACTTTCAGTGAATTTGTAAGATAAAACCAACTTGATCATTGTTAAAAAAAAAGGCAATTTGTTTAAATTTTTAATAAAAATTTACGATATTAATATGATTCCTGTTGAGAGCTTTATTAAATTCTGAAATGCACGAAAAGTTTATTTTAAACATGAAGTATGGCATGACACCCATTACTTGCTAATTTATGCTCACAAGCTGAGAAGAGGGAGAAGCAGCACCAGCCTGTCTATAAATAGACTGCCCCGGAAAGCCTGGGCCAGGATTTTCACGCCTCTCTTCTTCGAGGCTCAGTTGGGTTCTCAACACCACAGATACTCTTGGGCTTCTGGGCCCCTCAGAGACAGTTGTACATTCATGATGTCATTGAACCGTTTAGTGGTGTTCTTTTAATAGCTGAATGTCTATGCTGTTCCTTAAACATTTCCAACATGTTATCAACATCTTACTGTGTTATATGCTCAAAGAAATTTCTATATTTTTTCCTTGAAATGTGAAATAATTCTAACCATTTAGTTTTAGCCTTAGACTTCTTGTAGATGAAGCATCTAAAACTATGGGAAAATCTATATACAAAGAAGGTCATGAGCTACAAATAGATGATCTAGATGAGAGCTGTGACCTTGGTAGTTTTAAAATGCTCTATGACCATAATACTATGATATTAAGATGGAAAAACTCAAGTGAGGTTATAGAGTGAGAAATAAGAAATGCCATACCAGGGGCTTTGCATGGTGGTGCATGCACCACCATGCCTTAGATCCCAGTTCTTGGAGGTAGAGGCAGGTAGATATATCTGTGAGCTTGGGGAAAATGTGAAGTACATAGCGAGTTCCAGTCTTGCAAGAATTGCCTACTGAGACCATATTAGAAAGAAATAAAAAAAGAAGACTAGAAGGAAGAAAGGCAGGAAGGGAGGGAGCAAGAAAGAAAGGAAAGGAGGAAGTGAAGGATGGAGAGAAGGAGGAAGGAAGGGAGGG
>LOJH01013482.1:2239-20122 GCA_001685095.1 Ellobius talpinus
AGGACAGGCTCCAAAGCTACAGAGAAACCCTGTCTCGATAAACCAAAAAAAAAAAGAATTCTAGAACTTTCTTAGTGTCCCAAAAGAAAATCCCTTCCTGTTGGTAGCCACTAATCATCTAATATCATAAATAACTTTATCTCCTTCAGACTTTGCTTTAGGGACAGAATGAGAGACAGTGTGTTGCCCTTTGTGTCTGTCTTCCTCCACTCAATACCTTGTATCACTGACTTGCCTTGTTACCTAGATGAAAACTGTCAACAGCAATTTAAGGAAAGAAGGGTGTTTTGGCTCACAGTTCCAGGATGCAGTCCAACATGGTGGGGGCAATGACAGAAGCAAGAGCTTGGGACAGCTGGTCACACGTGTTCACAGCTAGGAAGCAGAGAGAGAGGAATGCTGGTACTCAGCTGGCTTCCTCCTTTTGTTGCTGTTGCAGATTCAAGTGCAGGGAACGGCACATCACACTTTTAGGGTAGGTCTTTCCCCTTCATTAACCCATCAAGATAACCCCTTACAAGCATCCTCAGAGGCTAACCTAACCTAAGCAATCTCCCTCAGGTGTGCCTGAAGCCATTTCTCCTTCCAGATCCTGTCAGGCCGGCTATCCACATCAACCACCACATGTTGTCAAGCTTCCTTTATGCTGGGACGTCCAGGGCTTTGCCTCTTTTCACACCTGAATGATTTTCCTCTGTGGGGGCTGCATTAGATTTTGCCTCCATCTGTTGATGGATTTGGCTTGCTCTCACTGGTCTAAGTACTTTATTTAAACCCCTGGTGCTCCTTAATGTGGTGTTGCTATTAGCATCATCATCCAGACAAAGAGGCTGAGGTCAAGAGAGGTTAGGTAAGCCATCTAAGATCACACAACTAGTGACCAGCAGTGGTAGGCTTCACCCCAGGAGATGGCTCTGGAAGTGATGGCTCTAACCATTGTGAAGCTCAGCCCCTCAGTCAAAGCAGTTGGTGTAAGGTAGCTTGCCTGACAAACTGCCCTAAAGGAACACACAGAGGGCTTAGCTCTGGGCAGCAGCTAGTTTGTTTTGCTCTGTAGTCCAGCCTATCCAAGAAAACACTATGTCACTCACCCTGGCTGCACAGTCAGGCTTCGGAGTCACAGCAATCCCCCTGCTTCTGCCTCCCAAGTGCTGGAGTACAGGCTTGAGCCATCAAGCCCCTCTCCTAGCAGTATTTCTGAAGGGGACAGAGCCAGGACTATCAGGCAGGGCCGAAGCCAGGGCTGGATGTCAGGATACCCAGGGCCAAGGTGTAGGCTTCGTAGAACATGGACATCTCCCAGGAAGGGAGCATAGCTTCAACCCAAGGCAGGCCTGCTCCCAATATAGACGATCATCTTGCAACCTATGACACACCTGCCATCACCCCTCTGCACACACCTGAGAAGCCACCACTGGGCAGCAGAGAAAATGCCCTTGGGTGGTGTCAAAGTTAGAGATTCGACCCTGGCCAGTGCTACCAAGCATGTGGCCATGGGCACATCTCCGCATTCCATGGGTTGCAGGGCAGGAAGGGTGGCTCAATCATTAAGAGCACTTGCTGCTTTTACAAAGTACCCAGGTTTGGTTGCCAGAACCCCTATGATGGCTCACAACCATCTGTAACTCCTATTCCAGGAGATCTGACCTCCGCAGGCAGTGGGCACAAATATGATCCACAGACACACATGTAGACAATACACTTATACATATAAGACAGAACAAATAAAATATAATTTCAAAAAAGAAAGAAAGAAAGAAAAGCATTGGGAAGAGGAGTCAATAAGATGGCTCAGCAGGTAAAGGCTCTTGTCACCAAGCCCAAAGACCCGAGTTCACTCCCTGGAGCCCACACAGTGGAAAGAGAAAACTGACTCCCTCAAGTTGTTCATTAGTCTCCACACACAAGGGATGGCATACGTGAGCCCATGTGCACATATATACATAATAAAATAAATGTAAGAAACTGATTGAAAGAAGTGAGATAAGAACCCTCGATTATCTGTCTCATTACAAAGGTAATACAGAAAGTGAAAGGGTGGTGGCTAGAACCACACACACAAGGAGTCACCAGGCCTCACCTCTCCAAAAAGCAGTATTAGCCTTGCATAGATTGTTATAAGTTTATTTCTATAGTAGGTTGTGCTCTGTTTTGAGATAGGGTCTCATGTTTCCCAGGCTTCCCTTGAACTTCTAATCCTTTTGTACCTACCTCCTAAATGCTGAGACTATAGGTTTGCCCTGCCATGTCCAGTTTTATGCAGTTCTGGAGACTGAACTTGAGTTTCCTCCATACTAAGCAAGCACTCTACCAACTGAGCCATCCTTCAGCCCCAAGAGCAGCAGTTCTCAACCTGTGGGTCGTGACCCTTTTAGGGGTCACATATCAAATATCCAAGATATCACGTATTTACGTTACAATTCATAATAATAGCAAAATTACAGTTACGAAGTAGCAATGGAATAATTTTATGGTTGGGGTCACCATAACATGAGGAGCTGTATTAAAGGGTCGCAACATTAGGAAGGTTGAGAACCGCCGCTCTAAAGGCTCCTCTGTACCACTCTGATTCCACACAGTGAACGTTGAACTTTGACAGGAGTCCCACCTGGCTAGATTGAGACAAAATGTGTGTACTTATGAGTCACTCATGCATGAGCACATGTACGTGAGCATGTGTTGGGAACCACACTCTCGGTTGTGGGACCAGGAATCCTGCATGTGTCTATAGGGTTTGTATCTCATATGATGGTGTCCAAACAACCTGCACATGTGTGTGCTCCTGTTATTTGTATGTGTATGTTCCTCCACATGCTTGCCTGTGTGGCTCTACGTGCCCCCAGTGTGTCCTTCCCTGATTGTGGCTCTATAGGTTTGTGTGCACATGTGTGTGCATGTTTGAGGGTACATCTGCTCCTGTAGGTTGTGCCAGGACTATCCAGGACTGTGGGTGTGGGGATTCATATGTGTGACATAAGCACACATGCATGTAGGGAAGTCTACATTCATATAAGAACATACCCCTGAAGAGGATAGAAGTCCAGACACAGCAAACACACATGTGTGGGTATGCATATGTGTAAGAACATGTGTCTGGAATAGTCCTTCCTAGGAATCCTTCCTACTGTTGGGGATTTTTTTTTTTACTTAAGTCTTTGGTCATAAAAAGAACACATGCATGAAGTGAATGCAGGTACAGATTGGGGTGTGTTCACATATGGGGGCTACATATATGGGAGAATATATGCATGAAGTGATTAGAATTACAAGTTGGGGCAAGTATACATGTGATGGCCTACATATACCTGAGAACACATGCATAAGGTGACTGGGGTGTACACACTGGCATGTGGACCTCTGAGTCCCAGTGTGACTGCAGGTGTGAACTCTCAAGTGTGCATTTGCAGGTGAGGTATGTGATAGGCCTGGGCACACAGCACTAGTTCTGAGGGACATGGCATTTCCTCCTGGCCCCGCCCATACCTTCCCTGGCCCTCTGGTCTCTTTTCCCACTAAGGCAGTAGTTCTCATCGTGTGCGTGGAGACCCCTTTGGGAGTTGAACGACCCTTTCACAGAGTAACATATCAGATCCTGCACATCACATATTTACATTAGGATTCATAACAGTAACAAAATTACAGTTATGAAGTAGCAATAAAAATCATTTTATGGTTGGGGGGGCACCACAGCATGAGGAACTGTATTGAAGGGTCATAGCATTAAGAACGTTGGGAATCACTGAACTAAAAGGTAGGTAATGCCATTGTGTAACCTTTGAGCAGCTTGTTTTAGTTACATGTAGATTAATTATTTTGGTAATTAGCTAGTCATTATAAACCTCATTTAGTTTAAAAACAAACATGATTATATCACAGATACAGAATTCAGATGGAATTGAACAGAGCAGGAAAGAGTGGAGACTTCCACCCCAGTCAGAGGGAATCAAGAAGGGACAGGAAGAGAGGAGCCAGAGATGGGGGATCTTCCTGCCTCAGTTTCTTGGGTTGTCAGCCATGAGCCCCATCTCTTCTCCCTGTGGTGGAGGTGGAACGGGTCGGATGTGAGCAGCCCCACCGGTGGTCCCAGCCCCTACTCTGACTGGCAGTGCCAGTACAGACATCTTTGCTTTTCACTGCCTTGTGAGAAACATATTCCGCCTCTCCTGGGAGGAGACTCCCAACAGGAGCTCCGACCCCTGCCCACCTTTCCTTGCACACTCTGTCCTGACACAGACAATCTCTGTCTACCCTACTCCCTCAGCCTGAGCTACCTCTGTGTCTCCCAAGCAGTCATCATTCCGCAGCTGTCTTCCCAGTTGGACTTTGGACTCCCAATGCCAAAGACAAGCTTACATCTTTCTCAGGTCCCTGTAACCCACCCTGGTCTGGTATGATGTAATAAGTCAACATTTGATGTTAAAAAATACAGATAAAGAAGGAAGGGGAAAGCCAGGAGAACAGCAATGTTTGGCCCAAACACAAGGTCACTGGTTGCCTGCAGATCAGGTGAGTCAGCCTGCTCCTTGCCCAGAGGCAGGAGGAGAAAGCCTCCACCCCAGACAATTTGAGCCTTATCGCCTTGGAACCTCACCAGGCACTTGAAGGTAAGCTTAACCTACTGCAGGAAGAAGAGATGGCACAAAGCTGGGCTGAGCCAGCCTGGAGGCCACCCTTAGGGCTACAGACTCTCCATCTCCTTCTCCTCCCCCTTGGCACTCAGCCAGGTTCCAAGAGTCAGGTTCAAAATTCAGAGTCCATGCCCTCAAGAGCAATCCTGGGTGATGGGGCAGATCCATCTAGGCTGGTGGCCTGGTATTCCCCATTCCTTTGGGGATACCCTCCAGGATTGGCCTTTGTCATCTCCCAGGCCCCATGGCTGCTGACTGGACCACCTGTGTTGACTTCTTTTCTATTGTACTTCACAATGCCCGGAACAGGTCACAAATATACATACCCCTTACCCTCAGATCTCTTTCTGGGAGCCCCCATCAAAACCCAGAGAGATGGCAGGAGTAGAGGCTACATGTCAAACCTTGATCCAAAGGGTCCCTTTCTATTTATCTTAGAAGACGGGGGCCTTGGGCAGGTTCAGAAGCAGCTAAGTAAAGACTGGAACATCTGGGTGAGCTAGGCAGGGGTGAGGTTGCAGATACACTGGGAGGTGACAGGGTGACAACTGCAGAGGCCTTCACCAGCACCTACCCTACACCTCCCTTCCTTCTTCAGAAGTGTTTCCTAGATAACCTCTGCCCCTGACCCAAGGGAGCTAGAGGCTGTGCTACCGGCCCTGGTCGGGAGTTTGAACACCTTGGGAATCTTCTCATGGCTCCTGTTTTGGCCCATGATATCGAAGAGACCCTGGGTGGAGGCAGGAAGTCTCAGCATCCTGCAGGCCTCCTGTCTAGGTTTGCCCAGCAAGGCTTGCACCAAGAGTCTCAGGGCTGGATCTTACCCCTGGTTCTATATGATTCTGAAAGAGGACATTCTGACCCAGAAGAAAAGGTTCAGGTGGGAAGGACACGGCTGAACCCTATGGACTGACTTTCCCTCCTGTCAGGCTGAACTGTGTCAGCCCCAAGGAAGGCAGGCACAAGAAGCCAGAAAAGCATCACCTTCAGAGCCAATGGGCTTGGTTTCAAATGGCCTGAAGAGGCTCGTCCATCTCACTAGGCTTCAGCTTTAGTGAATAGACAGGTGGGAAGCCCTCCATGCCCCCACAAACTTCTGAAATGTTCTCTCACTTTCAGTCAGGAAGAAAAGCAACTGATTCCTCAGGGCAAAGGAGGCAATGGAGGCCCAGGAAGATCAGGCAGGTACCACAGAAGCCAGCCCACTCAGGGAAGAAGAACAGGGAACCCTGGGCCCCTCAGCCCAGCCAGTGCCACCCAACCTGGGTGGTGCCCTGCCCTATCCGCCCTTTCCTCTGCTGGCCTGGCCCTGACCTGGCTCACCCCCTGGCCCTCTTTCTGCATCTGACCTTGGGGCAGTTGAGAATAGGGCTGGGTGTTTGCCCTGCCTGGGATACCTTTGGCCTCAGGCAGGTGGAGACCTGAGCCAGGCTTTTAAAGGAACCATACCACAAATGGATCCTCCTCCTTTCACCAACTTCCACAGCCCCTAAGCACCCAAGGTGAATGTGCAGATCAGCCCTGGGGCAAATAGGCCTGCTGATTTCCTCTGGAACCAGAGGCCTCTTGGGTGATGCTTGTGGGAGAGCACGTCAGAGAGGCAAGGACCAGAAGACACAGAAGGCAACAAATGCAATTAAAGCCAACAACTTTACTTGTGGGTGTTTATTCAGATAAATGCCTCAGCGTGCATACAGCCAGACAACCACATGCCATCCGTGCCTTTACCACAGGCACCACCGAGCCTCGGTGTTGTTGGGTCATAGGATCTACCTAGCCTCAGCTTTGCTAGAGATTGGAAAACGAGTTCTGCAAACTATTCTGTCCATTCATCAGCTGCACGTACAGCTTCGTGTCTTCATCCGCACTGGTGTGGACAGATTTCCATCCACCGTTTGAGTGGGTGTGACATGGTATCACCCTGTGGTTTTCATTTCTGTCTCCTTGATGGTCAGCGTGCCTGTCTTATTAGCACTTCATGGAAGCAGACACGAGATACCAAAGTCAAAGAAATGAGCAGTTTAGGGTCAACAAGGTGGCTTAGTGGTACTTGCTGTCCAGCCTTGACTTGATTTGAGTTTGATTCTCAGAACCCATCTGGGGAAGAGGAGGACCTGACTCCCCTAGGGTGCTTTTCTGATCGCCACATTGGCACATGGGGTACATGAATACACACATAAAAATACACACAAATAAATGATTAAAAAAAAGAATGTTTGCTGGATGGTGGTGGCACACGCCTTTAATTCCAGCACTCAGGAGGTGGCAGGTGAATCTCTGTGAGTTCGAGGCCTGCCTGGTCTACAAGGGCTAATTCCAGGACAGTTAGGACTGTTATACAGAGAAACCCTGTCTCAAAAAACAAACAAATAAAAATAAAAAGAATGATTATGTTGAGTGTATCAGTCTTCCATGACTCCTATAAGAAAATGTTACGGGATGGATGGTTCTACAAACAGAAAGGTGGTTTCTCACACCTAAGGATGGAAGCTGGAAATCCAAGACCACGGTTTGCCAGGGCATTGTTTGTGTGAGGAGGTTTGTGCCCAACCCCTCCACACTACCTTCACACATAAATGCAGAAAGACTCCCAGTGTTCCTCTTTCACCTCTTCTTTTTTTAAAATTTCATTTTATTTTAATTAGATATATGCACGTAGATACATGCACATCATGTGGACAGCTATGGAGGCCAGAAGAGGGCGTCAGATGCCCTGCAGCTTGAGTAACAGGTAATCTTGAGATGCCCAAAGTGGATTCTGGGAATAGAACTTCAGTTCTCCCAAGAGCAGCAAGCCCTCTGAACTACAGGGCCATCTCTCCAGCCTTCTTCATGCTTTCTTGAGACAAGATCCCAGGCTAGCCTCCAACTCACTACATAGCTAAATATAACCTTGACCTTCTGACCTTCCCACATCCTTTTCCAGGCCTGAGCCACCATGCCAAACTTCTGCAGTGCTCAGGATTAACCCAGGACTTCACGAATGCTAGGCAAGCACTCTACCAACTGCCAACTGAGTTATATCCTGGACCTTTTCTGGTTTGGTTTGGTTTGGTTTTTGTTTGCTTGTTTATTTTGTTTTTCAGACAGGATCTTTGTAACCTAGGCTAGGCTGGGCCTCACTCTATTCCAAGACTAAACTTAAACTCATGGTAATCCTTCTGCTTCAGGAACCTGAGCACTGGGATTACAGATGAGAGCCACCATGCAGGGCTCATCTTATGAGGACACTGGTCCTACTAGGTCAGGGTCCATATGGCATCCATTAACCTGAACTACCTCCCAAACAGTAATCATCTCCACATACAATAGCACCAAAGGACTAGATTCAGTGCAGGAAAGGGGGCTCAGTGCGTCCTGGCAGCTGGTGATCTTAGGGAAACCTGGAGGTGACTAAGTGAGCTGGGAAAGGGAGGAGGCCGTCTGTTTACAAGAAGGTAGTTATCTTGGGCTAGAGCAGAATTGCAGGTAGCTATAGGGAAACCATAAATATAAAGAACATATTCAAGGAGAAGCAGGACTAGACTGATTTTTGATTAGGAGACAGAATCTAGCTATCTACTCAGGCTGACCTTGAACTCTCCATCTTACTGCCCCAAGTCTCCCTGGTGCTGGAATTATAGGCATGCACCATCATGCCTGGACTGGATTCTTATATACTCATTCTTGTAGTCTTACAGGGCTCCAGTTGGGGGTACTTTGGAGTATGTGTGCATGTGTGTTTATGTGCATGTATTTGTGTTAGGGTTAACACTCTCTCCCTTGACAATATGACCTTTCCAGGGTCTAAGTCACCCTTAGCAACCATGACATTGGTCTTTGGATGGAGCCACTGATAAAGTGGGTCTGCTTGCCAGGAATTCAGGCTATTGTGAAGTGGGACCCAACTATGACCTTAGCTACTCAGAAGCTGAAACTAGGCACTGTCCCTAAGGCTACCTTAGAATGTTGTCTTTCAAGGAGCCACAGTTATTTCACAGTCCTTCAGCCAGCTCTTGCCACAAGCAAGGACCTCAAAACCCAAGAACACTCCCTATAACCAGGAAACCCAGTCACACCCCAGAGGGGAAGCCCACACACCAATCTTGATCCTGGGTGGGAAGCAAAGAGCCAGAGGCCAACATTCCCAGAGTGTCAGGTATGCTTTCTGCCAGACTCCTGAGAGGTGGGGGAGGAAAGTCCAAGGCTGACCCACAAAGGCTGGATCTAAACAAAAGGCCTCCAGCTAAGGAGCAGCTAACACACTGGGAAAGAGTCACTTTGGATATTAGCCTCTTCCTGAAGTCAGATGGTGCCTCTCCCCAAGACCAGTTCAGAGAATAGAAGCTTATCTGCCCTAGCCACAAAGCCTGTAGCATGAAGGCTGAGAGAAGGTTAGAGAAAGGCTGGCCAGTGTGTGGGCCTTCACGGACAGCTGGCCCCTCTCCCCGCTTTGTTGTAGCCTGCAGATGGAAGCCGGAACTCAGGGCAGGTCTAGGCAGGGTCTGACTGCTCACTGCTTGGGATGTTTGGAATCTAGCCATCACAGCTCCCCAGCCAAATATCCAGAACCTTCTTCCCAAATAGGGAAAGCCAAACAACAGGGCCTGACAGGGACATGCACAATGGGCACCTGTGCAACATCCATCCTTCACCATGCAGGCCAGAGTGGTTCAGGTGGGGGTAACCTCCCCACACAGGAGCCCGGAGCCAGTTGTTACTCAACAGTAAATAGAAGTTTTTCCTGGCATTTTTGTTTGATGGAATCTTCAAGAATCTTTGAAGAGACTGAAGAGCCAGATAAGTTGTAGAGGCTGGTAAACATCTCACACCAAATTAAGAAAACCTAACCAGAAAGAAAGTCGAGAACAGATGGGTCCATGTGACAATGGGAGATGTATCTGCCTACATCACTAAGTGCCTGGATACAGCCATGTCTGAAACTGTTCAAGCTTCCTGTTTACATGAGCCACTGGCAGCAGGTGGAGGATGGAGAAGAAGATGGAGGAGAGAGGAGAAGGGGGAAGGAAGGAGGGAGGGGAAGAGAGAGGTGGAAAGATGATGGAGAGAAAGAAATGACAGAGAGACAGAGAAAGGATCAAGAAACCAAGGAGAGAGAGAGAAAAGAAAGAGGAGAGAGAAAAGAGGAGAGAAAAGAGACAGAGAGAACACAAGGCACATGTTCCCAGAGACCTTACTCTCAGAGTGACCCAATTCCAAGGCAACCAGCCCATCCATCATATCAATGACACTGACCCATTAATGAGGTTGGAGCCCTTATGACCTAATCATTTAATTACCTCTCCAGACAATCCTAGTGGCCACTGAATTCCAGCTTCTATCTTGGAGCAGTCATTCACTCTTTGACAGGAATTCCCCTGGCATCCTTAGAAGAGCCTCCTAGGCTCTGTCACCACTGTCCAAGCCAGCGACTCCTCCTGTAGCTTTCCACATGCTGTCATCACCTGTGTGGCAGGTAGAGGCTGGATGGAGTCTTGCCTGCCTTGGGGAACTGACTAGGAGACACTCCGCAGGAGCTGGGGAGAAGGAAGGGCAGATTCCCTGAGGTCATCCCTAAATCTCAGGGTCCTTGCACCCCTGTCCATGGTCCTGATTAGCAAGAGGCCCACAGGAGCTTTCAGGGTTCTTTATCCTTTTTGCATATGCCCTAGGGGCATCCTCCTGCCCCACGTGGGAGGTGAGCCTTTCCAGAGCTATGTCCTTGGTTCTCTCTCCACTGAAGTTGTTGAATATTGCTCCCTCTCAAAATGTGCACATCATGAATTTTGAACCTGGAAGTGCAACTTGAAAAAAGAATCTTAGAGGCAATTAAGCTACAGACCTCAAGATGCAGTCATCTTGGATGTTCCTAGCAAGTTCTGAATCTGGTGATGGGTGTTCATGTCAGAGATTGTCACGGGAGCCTGGATCTCAAGATGAGTCAGCAGAGAAGGCAGCCATGGGAAGACAGTCAGGGACTAGAGTGAGATGACCAGAAGCAATGTCAAAAGCCACCAGCTGAGGAAGAAGTAAGGAGAAGACTGCCTCCTAGAGCCTTTGGAGGGAACACAGCCCTCCAAACACTTTGCATTTTGGACAAATGAAGCAGAAGTTGTAGCAGCCTCGTGATACTTAGCCACAGTCCCTTACAAGACCCCACTGCCCCTGCTTCTCTGCTAGGGTGTGGGCGAGCATCCTTCCATGCAGCAACTAATGAGTCCCAGCATTCTCATAGTGAGCAGAAACCCCACCTGCAGTTTGCCTTCCCATCCCCTCATGCCAGGGTTCAGGGGGAAAGGGGATACCAGGTCCCCGTTGGGGGGGGAACCAGGTACCTGCGGGGGACAATAGGTCCGGGGGGGAAACACCAGTTACCTGGGGAAGTACCAGGTCCCCGGGGTGAACATCAAGTCCCTGGGGCAGCTGCTTCACTTCACTGCTGTTTCAGAAATATCTGTTTCTCTAGCTCCTTGGTCTTCTCTGAGAAGTGGAAGTTTTCTATTTCCTCCCATATGGCTCAGGACCTCTCTTTAAAGCACACTTTAAACTCTGTGTTAGGCTAACACTCTGGGGTAGTTCCATGAGATTGCTTTTGATATCTATAGGAAATCTTCAGAAACAGAGAAATCCACTTCCTGTCACTTTGGGGGGATGGGTGGATTGATTCCCTAGCACCTCCAATTTCTGTTTCTTTTCTTAAATGTACTCATTTTCCGTCTAGAATCTACTTTACCCTCACGGTGTTTCAGAGGAAGCTGACTCCAACCAGTTTCAGGGGACAGCACCAACTGCTGTCATGGAATCCCACCCTGCCCTCTGCAGTAATCAGTCGTAAGCCTGAGTCCCAATACAGTGTGCAGTGCTAGACACAGAAAAGGCCTGAGACCCTAGCCAGCATGAGAGGTGGGAGGGGAACTTTGCATTTTATTCTGGGTGTGTAGCCTTATTATAAGCAGTTCAGAGGGAAGTCAGCTCAAGGATGAGGATGCAAACAATGGGGCCAGGGGGCTGCTGGGGTGAGGGGTGCCCGCCAGTAATTTTAGCACTTGAGAGGCCAAGGGAGGAAGTTCTAAGTCAACCCAAGCTACACAGTAATCTTAAGACCATCAAACATCAGATCACACACACACACTCACGGGAGGGGGGTTGGGCAAGGGAACTATAAAGAGATGGGCAGAGTTGTTGAGTTCATCTAACTCCAGAGGTCACCCTATCCTCACAGTCTGGTTAAGCAGGTCTGGCTATCACTAGGTTTTGTTTGTTTTGTTCATTTGTTAGGGGGAGCCTGTGTGTGCTACAGCACAAGCGAGGAGGTCAGAGAACAACTTGTGAGAGGAAGGTCTGTCCTTCCACTACATTGGTCCAGGGATCTTAATTCAGGTTGTTGGATTTGGTGGTAAGTTCCTTTACCACCTGAAATGTCATACTGGTCCCTGATGTTTTGAGGCAGGATCTTGTTATGTAGCTTTGGATGGCTTGAATTTACAGCGGTCTCTCTGCTTCTGCTGCCCAAGTGCTGGGATTACAGAAGTGAGACACCCCAGAAGGTCATCACTGTCTGGTTACAGATGTGAGACACCCCAGCCGGTCTTTACTGTTTAAGGCAGTGAGTGTTGGATTTGCTTCTTACTTCAAAGCTTCCTGTCCAACAGGCTACTCCGCAAAGCCAGGTTCTCAGACTGTTCTCTTGCTATGGTTTTGAAACCGTTTTAGACTCAGAATCTTTCTCCATCACTCTCTCTATCTCAGTCCTATTTGTTTGCATCCTCTCTGGGGCCAATGATACCTCTATGACTAAGAAGACGAACTTACATGAACTGGGGGGAAAACAGGTATTTCTATGTTTCAGATAGTTGTTGGCAATAGGTGACATCTGTACAGAAATGCACAGACGACCCTCTAACACTGTCAACAGGGGCTGCCTCTGGGGAAGGGAGTTTAGGGGAAAGGGTTTCCTTTCTAGGTTATATTTCATGATCATTTGAATTTTTAGTATAAAGTGCATTTGATATTTGAAATCCTCTGGATTAGAAAGTAGTACAAGACAGAGTCCCCTTGGTGTTTACTCTAAAAGCAATTTATCTTCTAAACAAAGAGATGGCTCAAAGCCAGGCCAGGAGCAGACAACTATAATTTCAACCTGAGAAGGCTAAGGCAGGATTGCTGTTCAAGACCAGCCTGGTCTACATAAGCTCCAGGCTGCCCAGCACAACTCTGTGAGACCCTGTCTCAAAAAGAAAAGAAAAAGAAAAAAGAAGCTGGGTGTGGGGGCCTGTACCAGCCATTCCAGCACCTAAGACACAAAGACAGGAGGATCAAGAGTTCAAGACCACCCCCAGGCTACAGAGCAAGTTTAAAGCCAACCTCTGCTACATGAGGCCCTGTTTCAACAGCGACAACAAAGAAACAAAGATGAGAAGGAAGAAAGGTGAGGAGAGAAGATGAGAATAGAAAAGTAACAAGGTTTCTTTCAAAGTTGATTGTAGAGTTTTTTAAGAACTCCTTAAATGTCCTAATCTTTGTGGCCCAAAAGCATGAACATTCTCTGCCGCAGGGAAACCTTGACTAGGGCTGAATGCAGCAGCTTAGTGGTAGAGTGTTTGCCTAGGATGGCGAGGCCCTGGGTTCACAGTGCAGCACTTCAGACACCTAAGACAAAACAAAATTTAACCAAAGCTCTAAGGAATGACAGCTGACACCAAAACTGTGACAAAAGAGAGGTCAAAAGAGAGGCTGCAGCTTGCCTTCCCAAGCCTGCCCCTCCCTCCCTCCCTCCGACCCTAGTCTGGGCAGAACACTCTACTGAATGCCAGTGTGGTCCTCCCAAGGCCCAGCTCTTGCTCACACCCCTGCAGGGACAGGGATGAGCACTCTGGAGCCCTGTACCCGCCTAGACAGAGCTAAAGACCCTCGGCATCTCCAGAGGGGTTCACAGGCTCCAGTGACCAGAGTCCACAGCCAAAGACACCAGGGCTCTAGGTACCTGCTCTGTCCGTGATACCAGTGTTCTTTATGGCCTTAGGTTCAGGCTCCTTTTCAGCTTAGCTCAGAATAGTGCATGCAGGCTGCTCTGGCATCCCACAAGGGAAGTGGCAGAGCTTTGTACCCCACACACATAAGCCTGGAGAGGCTCTCAGTTCAGAGCTGGAGCCATAAGAGCCTAGTCTCAATCCACCACTGAGGCAGTGCTTGAGCTGGGCTGGGTTGGATGGATGAGCCTGAGGAGCCATCTCTGACTGCTTCCCCTGGTCCTCTATTCTTCTCCTCCTGCTGACAGACTCATCCCCCATTAGGATCCAGAACCCTCTGCACCCCCTGAACCTCCTCATCCCACACACCTGCTTAAATGGGTGGCAACTGCTGGACAATGTCTAAAGTACTGTGGGGTCACATGTTGCTTCTGCGCCTTACCCTAGGCCACAGGCACTAATCTTGTGTTCAGCACAGAGATGGAAAGGCTTCCCCAGTTCCAAGCCCAGGTAGCCTCACAGAGCTGGCAGACAAGACATTCAGACAGGAGCACACCTACTGGCCACCATGGGCCACATAGTAGCACACATGCTAGTAGTACAATGCTCAGCACTGACTGAATTACATCAGACCTTGTGCCCATCGAGTGACAATCCCAGAAGGGAACTGCTTTGACACTTTCATGAGCTATGGCGTTTCTTGGTGCTGCCTGCTGGAGGAAGCCCTCTAGGAGCAAGCTATTCTGCACACCAACCCCTGTTCCCAGACTTAGCAAAACACTTAAAGCCATCTCACAGTGCAGAGATACTGTGTCCCCAGTTGCTTGTCAACCAGGCTAGGACTATTTGTGCCTTAAACATGCATACAAAATGTCTTATTAGCTGAAAGTAAGGGCACAGCTGTGCAAATGTAGAATATCAAAGCCATTGGAAAGCACGGGTCAGTTTGGTTAGTCAAACAGTTTACTTATTTAGAAGCAAGCTCTTCAGAGAAGGAGCTTTGTCTGTGGCATCCCCAGCCACTAGAACACTGAAAGGCATAGAACAGATGTCTGGATTCAGTGACAGGTGACTGCTGATGGCAGTGGCTACCCCTCCTTCCCTCCATTAACCGCCAAGCAGCCTCCCCATGGTAGAGACATTGCCTCTGTCCAGTTCTAGCAGCCTCCCCATGGTAGAGACATTGCCTCTGTCCAGTTCTGTCATGGTTCTTTCTCTCAGTACCAGAGAAGCCCTTCATTGGTGTCCCCTAGTCTCCCGTGCTTTTGTCACCCAACCTCAAACAGTCCTTCCTCTGTGAGGACAGAAGTGTAAGTGGGACAGTGAAGAAATGAGGGGGTGAATGAGTGAATGAGTCTGTTGTTGAATGGAGTAAAGTAGCATACAGATGTATGAATGAGCAAGAAGTTACTGAGTGAATGAGTCATTGCCCGACAGAGGAGGAAGGAGGAGCGAAGGAGGCTTCCCAGCTTTCTCCAGCAGCCCTGGCATCAGCAAGCCCGCCACCCGCAGCCCTAAGCCTGAGCTGTGTGCCAACCAGCCTGTGATGCCTCCTGCCTGAGCCAGCTCCCATCTCTGCTGCTCAACACATGCTCTCTGATGCTGGCCAGACCCTGAGCCGGGCAATGAATCAGACAGGCCCCTGCCCTGGGGCTCCCGGGATCCGAGGGCAGACAGTCAGCCTCATAAATAAACTGAATGCCACGCTGGGCAGACATGTGCTCCAGCATGATGGTGAGCGTAGGGTTGGTCTGGAGCCTGCAGCCGGGCAGAGCTGTGCTGCTGTGGAGAGCTGGGAACATTACAGGACTGGGCTGGGGGAGGGGAAGGGTAGAGAAAAGGCACTGGGGCAGTGGGGGTAAAACTCAGCTGCTGCAGACAGACAGGGTTCTCCGCTCTTGCATGGGAGGCCTGGGAAATGATGTGTCAGAAGATGGGGGTCAGCACTAGATGCTGGCTGCAGGAGCTGGAGCTGGCTGTGACTTGGACAGGGACCATAGCAGTGAGCAGGACAGACTGGATACACAAGGATAGTGGCTGTGGTCCTGGGCTGGGGAGGAAGATGGAGACTCTAAGGAAGTGTTACAGGGACCAGTTCAAAGAGCTGCTAGGGTACACAGGGCTGGGTCCTGTCCCACTTCTGTCCTTGAAGAAGCCATTACCCTCTTTGTCATGGTGCTTACTGCTAGTTCCCTAAGTTACTTGGGGCTCCATGCCTGAGCTGCTTAGAGACACTTAGAGGTAGGGTACTTATAGCTTAGTCTGATTGTGGGGAACCCAGGGTTCCTAAAGCAAATCAGAGACTTTGGAGTTTGACAAGAAACATGCAGGTTAGAGAGATTGGTGCCAGAAAGGCTGATTAACACCCCGCAAACACAAATGGCCTGTTCCTGTCCCAAGGGTCAACAGCACTGTGCTGAGCAGCCCTGAACAGAGAAGACCAGACTGGGAATCCTAGAATTAAAAAATAAAAAAGGGTTCCCTCATAATACAGATGTACTGCAACGGGTCTGGAGCCAGACTGGGTGCCTTCCACCCATGTGCTCATGGGATCTGTACCTGTTCCACAGACGAGGAAACTGAGGATGATGGACAGACTTGCCCAGCATCGCACGGCTGGGTAGGAGGAGGGGTTCCAATCTTGGCAGGCTTTTGGTTGTGCCATCCATGGCCTCTGGGAACCCTGAAGGGCAGAAGATTCCTTCTCTTGGCTCTGCACCTTCTACCTATGTAGGAATTTGGGGCTCCTTAGCTGCAACATAGGCTCTTGGCAGCCAGGGAGCTCAGTTTGTAAGCGATGCGGTGGGCAGGCAGGAAGCAGTTCCTAGGGACAGAGGGCCTTTGTTTGCCTGCAGATGGGCAGGCAGGCCTGGGCTGTGTGGCCAAGCCCAGGGGCCAGCCGGGTGCAAACTCATTAGCCAGCTACTGAAGCAGCCAAGGAGACGAAAGCAATTAGAGGGCCCAGTCTGAGCCAGGAAGAGAAGCCACCCTGCAAGAGCTGCTGGGCTCTCCTGCTTCCACTGCTGGGGCTTGGGGGAGGGAGAAGAAGTTCTCTCCTGCCTGACTGACCCTACTGTGTGCTGGTAGACACAGCCCACACCTCACTTCCCCTGCAACATTTTCTGCAGTAGGAATCACCAGCTCACTTGCATTTACACAATCATCTATTGAGTACCTGCTATGCTGAGTACTGAGCTAGATCCTGGGGATCCTGAGGGAGAAAAGCAGATAAATTCCTGCTTAGGAAGCACTGAGGGAGGAATCAAGAGAACAGAACAGGCACAAATAAGATCAGAGGCACTGAAGGTGGAAGGGAGCAGGAAGAGAGCTTAGAGAACAGAGCTGCAACTGTTCACAGAGGAGGGATTGGGGTTCAGAGTAGGGAATCAGCTTATCCAAGGTCACACAGCTGATGACTGAGGGAGCTGGACTTTGGCCCGGGATCTGCAGAACTTCAGACAATCATCCAGATTCATCTCCTGGAGACCCCTCTGTGCTGGGGAGCCACGGTACCTGATATAGTACTGTGACAATGTCATTAACTCCTACTTGTAGGATCCTCAGGATATAGGTGGGTTGGTCATCTCCCTTCCCTAAGGGGAGGGAACTGAAGCTAAGGAAAATAAGCCACACTAATTCGATGGTCTCAGAAAGGAGGACTAGAGGGGACTTGAACCTGAGTTGATTTTTGTTTTGTTTTTTTCATTCCCAAGTCTGTTTCTTCTGCCACACCTACCTCTTTCTAACTTGACACTTGGTCCATGAGGAGATCTTGGTAGACATTTAAGAGAGGATTACTGATCGATTGTGTTTCCTTGGTCAAGGTTCCTTTCCTTTGGGATTTTTCCCTCCCTATTAGGAAAAAAACACTTTATAACTGACAGGTCAGCTCGGAAATCCCCCAAGTTCCTTCTACTTAATCAGTGCTCCCTAAGGCCTGCTGCGACCTCAGGAGACAGATGAAGGAGACTCAGCTCAGTGAGTAAGCAGGTCATTTAATTCAAGGCAGATTGGTTAGGGAGATTATTATAGCGCACACGACAGAAGCAAAGGCCTAGAGATGGAAAAGGCGAAGGGCCTGCCCGACGTTGCTCAGGATGCAGAGAGCCCTAGAGGACTTTCAATCATATTGAGATAGGTTCACATTTGGTTTTTGTTTTGACATGTAGCCAAGTCTGGCCTCAAACCTCTATATAGTCAAAGATGACTCTAACTCCTCATCCTCCAGCCTCTACCTACAAATGCCAGATTGCCAGCATATGTCTCTCTCTCTCTCTCTCTCTCTCTCTCTCTCTCTCTCTCTCTCT
>LOJH01013483.1:0-24792 GCA_001685095.1 Ellobius talpinus
CATTTGCCTGCAAATTTCAAGATGTCATTATTTTTTTCTGCTGTGTAGTACATTGGAAGCTACTTTCAATGGCTCTAGATATAACATGATCCACAGGCCTCACATGTCTGCACTGCCACTTCCCGGTGGTGATGGGCACTACTTTCAAACTTCAAGGAAAACAATGCCTTTGTGCCTTAAGTTACTTGTGCCAGGTGTTATCACAGCAAGAAAAGTAACTGATAGCACAAGGTCCCCAGTCCCTGAGAGCCTACTGGCATCAATGAAACTGTGAGGTCCTTTCTGGCTTTTCTGACTGCTCAGTCACCAGGCAAAGGACCAAGAAGATGTTTTTCCACTGCCATCCTCCATGGCTCAAGCCCCAGGGAATTGCCTAGCTAGTCTGACCCAGCTCAATAGAACCAAACCTTTGAAAGGACAGATGACCCTGGAGCCGAAGTGTATGTGCTAAACTCCAGGATGGCTTTAACTTGAGTCAATTTTCATGAACTACTCACATGTAGTATGAGTAAGGAGTTGAGTCTCTCCTGAAAGTTCAGTGTGGCTCTTGTGTTGGCCATGAAATTAGAGATCATCTCCTCTTCTGCTGGCAGTCAGCAGGAGATTCTGAGAATAGTAACATGAGCCATCCATCCTGTGGTCTCCACCCAAGCATGTGACCCCATTAACCAAGCTGGCATATGGAACTCTCTGTAAAACGTTGGCCTCTTGAGACATTGGCTAATCTCAAAAACTCTATTAAAACTTTTCCTGATAGCTGCCCTGGAAGGAGTCATTGCTTCTCTTTTAGAACTCAACACACAATGTTATCTTCTGCTGTCCATGGCTGTTGACAGGTGTTCCTGCGTCCATGTCTTCTGCCCAGCTACTGGGTCCTCTGAAGAAAGGAACATGATGTACTTACCTCTTCATTCTCCTCGGTGACTTCATAACAGACAAACTGAGAAAAACTTTCCTGCTTTAGTGATTAATAGTGAGAATCAGTCTGAGAAGAATCTATAAGACACATTTTGCATCGTGTCTATAATCACAGCACTAAGGTCTTAAGGGACTGCCTTAGTTGGTGGAGGTTGCTAGAAGAAAGTGCCACACATTGGTGTGACTTCATCAACTTTCCTCTCATGTTCAACATACATACATCCTATCCCAGTCTCCCACAAAGTCTTAACTTATCTTTGAAGCCCAAGTCTCTTGAAATTGACATCTAAGTCAGGTAAGCAGGTTATTGAGGTACAGTTCTTCTTGAGCCTGCATTTCTTCCTGGCTATAAGCCTGTGAAATCGAACAAGCTGTATGCTTCCAAAATATAAAGGTGGGACAGCATATGGGAGGTGTTCCAAAAGGGGAGCAGGAAAGAAGAAAGCACAATGGGTCCTGAACAAGGGTGAATTAAGACAGGAGAAAGGGGTCACAGTATGAGGCATGAAATCCCTGCTGTGTGCCAGGCCTCAAAGCCAATCAGAGAGCAGTTAGTTACCCACAACAGTCATGCCACTATTGCACCGGTGGGCATAACTTGCCTGGAAGTCTAGCATTGCGGTATTCAGGGTCCAGTACTGACTTGGAAGAAGATATGTTGTGGGGGGATTTAGGGAGAATGAGAGGGGGAATATGGGCTTATATAAGGTCATATTTCATTATGTAAATGTATGACATTCCCAATAATAATGAAAAAAATAAGCTTTAAAGCAGGTTTTGATTCAATTCCCTTTATGGATTTGTGATTTTCAGAGGTAGGGTGTCCCATTCCCAGTTTGACTGAGGTCCTGGCTCCTACCTCAGACCCTGAGAATTCCCCTTCCCAGTAGTTCACAGGTTGACCCATCCCAAGAGCTCAGATCAGAGACCTAGGATATTGAAGCTGAGACAATGGCTCCATTCTCTGCTGGCACAATCCCCTTCTAGCTTCTCCTAGCATCCTGCATAAGTAGTATGTTCTGTGAATATACTAGTATTTAGCTACTGTAGGCTCTTGACATTACTTCTGTGAAGGAAGAATTACTGTGGCTAGCAAAAGTCAGGAAGTTTTGTATTTTAATTAATGTGAAAGCATTAATTATAAAAATGAACAACTCCACAAAAAACCCTAGGTTCTGATGTAGATCAGTGGCAGTCATTTTCTGCATTCACCGTGGTTCTGTGTCTCACCTCATTGTGAACCAAAGTCATAGGTGCAACTTCTACAACACCACATAGTGTAATGTCAGCAGAGGTATCAGATAGTACAGTTTAATCTCAATGGGAAAGCTTGTTGTTGTTATTTTTAAACTATCCTACAAGGATTCTCTGTCCCGTTTCTATTCTGAAAGTGACGGGCAGAGCGCAGGGCAAGCCGCATCGACCCTTGCATGGACTCCTCCTCTACCTCATTACCCACAGACTGGCCCTACTCCCACTATCCCACTAGCTCTGAGTGTTGTCTTAGTTGCTACAACAGAATACCTTGAACTCCTGAGGCAGCAGCCACAGGACCAGCCTAGGGCTGGTTTGAGGAACAGCATCCACTGATGGGCTAGTGTTTAACTCTGGGGTCAGATCCTGGAGTTTGGATGTGTGTAGGCTAAGATGCACTCAGAAGCTCATGTCTTGAGTTCTCACGGTGGCATCTCCACCCACACTGCCTGTCTTTGTTCGTAGGATAGGAGTTTAGAGCGGGAGCTTGGAGTTAAAGCACTACGCATGACACACAGCTTCTTCTGTGAACTGTGGAGCCTTGGAGAAGAACATCTCCCTCCCTGAAATGCTTCTCCATCTGTAAAGTAGGGTCACATGAACTGTTAAGAATTTAGCTTATGTGCTCATTTAAGCATTCACTACAGGCTATAGTATGTTTAACAAATATGGGTGCTGTTAAGATCAAACATAAGAGGGCCGTTCTCTGCACTCATCGAAAACCTGGCCCACAGTTTCACTGCAGGTGACACCGGTGACCTGAGATTATTATTTTAAGTAGTTTCCACTCTTGTTTAAGTCCTGAGTTTCCATTCCAGTCATGAGTCACCAAGTTAATGAGGCAGCAACAGACTTGTCTACCAAAAGCAAACAACAACACCAAAAATCATCCTTCATCTTAACTATTTTCTTTCCTTTGTCCTTTAGAAAAAGCATGAATGGTGGTGGTGGCGCACACCTTTAATCTCAGCACTTGGGAGGCAGAGGCAGGCAGATCTCTGCGAGTTTGAGGCCAGCCTGGTCTACAGAACTAGTTCTAGGACAGGCACCAAAGCTACAGAGAAACCCTGTCTTGAAAGGAAAGAAAAGAAAAAAGAAAAGGCATGACTAATAGGTCACCAGTGGTGCCAAGCACAGCAGAAGATGGCAAGCTCCTTGTCTAACTTCTGGCAAGGACACCAGACTCTCTAGGCCTGCAGGTGAGCTTGCTTATATCAACAACAGAACGGATTAATAATAGTCATTCCTCCAAGTGAGCTATAAGTAAACATATGGAAAAAAAACAAAACCTGTTGTATATAAGGATTTATACAACACTCTCAAGCCAGCAGGATTGCTCACCGGGTGAAGGTTCTTTCTAACGACTTGCTTATGATTCCTGGGCCCCACAGGGTGGAAGGGGAGAACCAACTTCTTCACCTTATCCTCTGACCAGTTGCTGGCCTTGAAGAAGGAAGCTGCTGTGATGAACTGCATAAGGAGAGGGCCAGGTGACAGGGAGCTGGGGGCAGCCCCCAACTGACAAAGGGCATCAGCCTTAGACTTCACAGATGTGAATCCTATCACAAACCACCAGAGCACAGAAGAGTACCCAGAGTTCCAGGAGAGATTTAAACATTGGCAGGTACAACGATTACAGTCCACGAAGTATTGAGTACAGGACTCAGCTTAGTTTAGAATTCTACTTCTTTCCATAAAAGGTTTCAAAGACAGTCAAAATCAAAACAATGTACATCCATAGCAAAAACAATTAGGGCTAGAGAGATGGCTCAGTGCTTAAGAGTGTTTGCTGCTCTTGCAAAGGACCTAAGTTTTGTTCCCAGCATTCAAGTTAGGCAGCTTTTAATGCAACTCCAGCCCCAGGAGATCTGATGCCCTCTTCTGGTCCTTAAGGGTACCTATAGGCACATTCATATACCCACACACAGACATACACACATAGATATAATTTTTCTTTTGGCTTGAAAAAGTAATTGATTGTAACAACCAAAGGCCTAAAGCTGATAAAAATTGTTCTCAGTCCTATGGAGCAAATGCCAAACTTCTCTGTCTTGGGTGTAAAAAAAAGCTCCAGATTTGGTTGCATGCAGAACTAATATTGGCTCTAGGCCCATTATTCAAAGATGAGAATACTGGCACTTGCTGGGTCACAGCTGCTGGTGAGCACCCTAACCACCACCCTGGAGGGATGCAAATGAGTTTCTTAAAGTTCCACATTAAGAAGTTAATAGCGGGCATGAGGCATGGTCTCTAGACCTTGTCCCAGGGTCATAACAGATGCCAAATGTCATATAATTGGACTATTATCTATAATGACCAAATTGCCAAGTGCATTTCTACTCTCTCCCCAGGCACAGCCCAAGTGCACTTCTCCAAGGCCCCTCCCCACACCCTCCCTCTCATGCTCCCTGCTCCCTTCAGCTGGGTGGCCCTCCTCCTCACTGCCCAGGCACTCCAGCTACCCTATTCCTGCGGGTTGGGGACACCGAGCACTGATGTCGAAGTTCACTTTACGTTGCTGAATAGAGTACCTTGAAGCTGGGTGATTTATAGAGATGGGGGTTTATTTTCTCACAATCCTGGGGACTGGGAAGTTCAAACATGCCAAGATTGGCTGTGAGGAAAATGCTCAGTTTCCAAGATGGAGTTTGGTGTTTGATCACTGAGCTGAAGGCAGAAGGGTAGACTTTTAATCCTGCTCATTATAAAAGTACCCCCAAGGATTAACACACCTCAAAGGGTCCACTTTCCCATACAACCATGCCAGCAACACCTGCCTTTTCAAAAAAGATTTTATTTTTAAGTGTGTGTGTGTGTGTGTGTGTGTGTGTGTGTGTGTGTGTGCACATAAGTGCAGTAGGGGCCAGAAAAGGGAGTCAGATTCCCTGGAGTTGGAGTTGCAGGTGGATGTGAGCCACTTGACACTGAACTGGGAACAGAACTCCGGTCCTCTGGAAGAGCAGCAAGCACTCTTACCACTGAGCCATCTCCTCAGTCACAATGCCTGAGGTTTTGAGAGGCACAGTCAAGAAACAGTAGCTGGTGACTTCTCTAAGCCTCACGCTCCCTGTCCTGCTAGGAAGTTTTCAGGGAATGTCCTTTACAAGATGACAAAGGTGTAGGCGATGCTTGAGCAGAGTTACAGCTGCCAGACAGCAGTGCTGGGACCTGTTTGTGTCACCAGCCCTGACCTTTCCAAAGCTCTGTCCCGAAGCCTCTGTCCATCTCCTTGACTTGAACTGGCAGCCTCCTGTCTGAAGACCACATTTGTTCCCTGGAAGTTCATCTTTACTCCTGCTGTGTTCTGCCTAACAGCAAGAGGCCTGTGTGGAAGTCTGGCCTGATCAAGGGCAGACACTCTGATTCATTTTTGTCATATCTGAGTCTAGCACAGCCACAGTTTGGGACATTGAAAGTGCTCAGAGAATTTTTGTTGACTTAAGATAAAATGCTGAAAAGCTGGGTGTGGCCGAGCAGGCTGTAATGCCAGCCCTGAGTCGGTGGCGATAATAGGGTTCCTCAGACTTGCTGCCCAGCCTGTCCAGTTGAATCTGTGAGCTAGAGGTTTCCTCAGAGAACCTGTCTCAGAAAATAAGGTGGAGAGTGACAAAATAAAAGTTCAGTGTCAATCCCTGGCTTAGACACACATACAGAGAGACCAGCACACACATGTACATACAGGCATATGCCCAAACACACACAAACATATGCACACATGCAACACACACACACAGAGACCAGCATTCACATGTACATACAGGTATGTACCCAAATACACATAAACATGTACACACATGCACCACACACACACACACACACACACACACACACATGATGAAATGCTGAAATGTATGTTTATTGAAGAAATAAAGCAGAAAGTTTGTAATAGCCAGAATAATACCAGGAAGTCCGCTGTGAAACAGTGGCTCCTACCAATGTCTGCATAAACAAGAGAGAACAATGGCAGCATCGGTGGACAAGCTAACGTGGAAGGGGAGATTTTTCGGGGTTCCACCTGTAACAAAGAACTACAGGCACCTAATGCCCGCTGGGAGAAAAAGCTTCTCTCTGTGAGGAGCCCTCTTACTAATTATCCACCAGAGAGCGGTCAGTCCTGAAACCAAGCATGAACAAACAGCAAAAACCAGACTGCAGGTTGCATTTGTCTATTTGTGTGTAAGCTTTTCTTTCCACTCTGGAGCTCTTGCTCTCCTGGGTAGAGTGGCGGGGGCAGGAAGGGCTTATACTGCACTCCCCAGGAACCTATGGTGTTCAACTATTTGGAGCCTCGGTGGTTTATGCCATTGAGAGTTTGAATGAATTTAGAATCACAGTGCCACATGGAAGAAATACTAAGGCTCAGACACCCCCACCCCAGACATTCTGAACTGGGGTACTTCCTAGTAGGAGCTAACACGTCATTAGCTGAAGGATTTGAGTTTCCCTATAAGACAGAATATTGTATCATGGTAACCGTGGCCAGCAGAGGCTCTGTGTAAAACAGAAAAGGAGAAAGAGTGCAAAGAATTCAATACTGGTGTTTGACAGGCTAGTCAAATAGAGATTTTAATTGATGATGACTTTTTTAAAGAACAATTTTTTAAAAATTAAGTTTTAATTTTGTGTTATAGTAAGGCACCTCAGCCATTTGCTCCAGGGTTTGAGACTTAACAATAGACTGTATGCATGCAATCTATTTCCAGAAAGGTTTTAAGAGTACTCAAACTGGGGCTGGAGAGATGGCTCTGTGGTTAAGAACACTGGCTGCTCTTCCAGAGGACCCGGGTTCTATTCCAAGAATCCATATGACTGCTAAAAAACTTCTATAGCTCCATCCCCGGGGAATCCAATGTCCTCTTCTGGCCTCCAAGGCCACTGCATGCACATAGTGCACAAACATGCACTCAGATAAACCACTGATACACATAGAATAGAAAGAACAAATAAGTACTAAAGGGTGGCAATGCCTTGTTATGAAAATAGCTCTTATATTCTTTGGAACATTTGCTGGGCCCCACAGTCAGAGTTAGGGAAACAACTTGAGGTGGCTTGATACATAAGACTGCTATCCTAGTACTTGGCCTGTTTCTTTAGCCACCCTTTAGGGGACCAACGTAGCAATCTTACTTACCTTGGAATTTACCATATAATCAACTTTTACAATTTAAACTAATGCATAGTCATATTATTAAGTTATTTATTTTCTCTTCCATGCCTCTAACCCACAAATAAGTCATGTGTGTATGTTATGGGAATAAATGCTGGAAATCAGCAAATATAGTTTGGAAGTAATCTTACACGATGGAAATCTGCCATAAATGCTGACAGCAACATACAGGTGTTTCTTGATAAACAATGATATTTGTAACACTAGCTGTTATCTGGCCGCTTGGGGTCAGCTGCAGTCATGACTCCATCCTTTTTAACAGAGTGACCCATTCCTTTCCCTTGTGATGCTTTCTGTTAGGGACACATACAGGGACATGCAGACACAGAGAAAGACTCATAAGACAGTATCCAGGCAAATACAGGTTTATGCTAATACAGACAAGAAACAAGGAATAATATAGGAAGAAAAGAAAAGTAGAGAATTCAAACCTGGACTTGCTCTTGAGTAAATTCCATCAAGGGGAAGTGTCTTATAATTTATTTTCCTTAATGTGACACTGAAAAGTTTTGAGTCCTCAGAGGTATTATTAATGTGTTCAAAGTGACATACTCAAGCTCAAAATCAGGTAGAGTCATAGCAAAAGCAGTTTGCTTTTGGGAAAGATGGACACAGGTCAACAGAGTAAGCAATGATAGAAAAAAATGCATCATGGATTCCAGAGGAACCATTGTAAGCCCCCTTTGCCCCTAGTTCAAGCAAACTACTACCATTCAATGATACAAAGGTGTATATTGTTCTATCCCTAACCTGATTCTGTCCTGGAATTCCTAGCCCAGGCACCCTGGTCTCCATCTTTGGACACCGTGGGATACAGTACAAAACCACACATATAGGAGGTGCTTGGTAGATAGCTGGTAAGATAAAGTATTGGCTGAGCTCATTTCTAACAAGCAGCCTTTCCAGAAAATATGGCAAATGCAGACCGTGCCTGAAGACTGTGTGAGACGTGAATGTCTGTGAGTCGAAATGAGAATGACTGTTCACAAGTACACACAGAATCAGTCTGCAAATAAGTTCTTGAGAGTGAAAGCAAATGCTTCCTGGGAGGGTTTCAAATGCAGACAAGTTTGGAAGGGATACTGAAATCAGTCCTGTATAGTCACCAGCTAAAGTCTATAGATGGACCTAGCGTGTGTTCATGCCTAAAAGATACAGGTGTGTGCGTGTGTGTGTGTGTGCCCAAGTACATGAATGAGAATATGTCAGAATACCAGTTTTAATTCTACATCAGCATTTTCTACCTTTTATTTGCATCTTTTAAATAACTTTTTAAGGCTTTCTCCTAGCCTCTCTCATGATGATTTAAGAGCACAGATGTAGTATATATCCATTTGTGTTTGGGATGTGTACTTGTGACTTCAACATTTCACAAGAATAAATTTTATTCACTGTGGGATAATGTTGCCCAACCCTAAAAAGACATCGGCTATCTGTGCAGCTGTCCACATCTGTATGTCACACACGGGATGCTAGTTGGAAGGAGATCATGGCATCTTGGAGGAACCCCTACTGCTAACAGTTTTCTTAGAGAGCTGTCCTGGTCTTTCAAGCAGTTCTTTGCCTGAAACACATGGTAGCAACTGGAAGATGGCTCTAGTCAGTTGCTCAGCTGAGGGGGCATAACCTGCTTTCCAAATCTCTGAAGGCATTTCTATAAGGTCATGTGAGCAAAAAATATAATAAGAGGAAACTTTCTGCAATTCTATTTTTTTACGTCATTGTAAACTGTGAAGTGTGTACATTTAAAAAAAATTAATTGAAAAAATTTTCATACAATATATTTTTGATCATATTATTTGTCTTCCCCCAACTGCAAGAAGAATTCATTTTGGAAAAAAGAGAATCATGTACCTATTTAACATTTTCTAGCTCTCATCATCAGGATAGGCAAGACTTTGGTCTCTGAGAAATTCACTGAGTATCTCTGAAATATTCAGCTCTGTGCAAGCTTATGGGGGTACAGACATAAAAGTCAGTGGCTCTACCTTTCCATATTTCAGCCTGTGGCAGAGGGCAGAAGCAGAAGATGTCAGCTCCTACATGAATTGCATCGATCAGAGGACGCAACCATGGCTCTAAGAGCAGAGCATCATCTGAGCCTGTTCCTAAAATTCACAAAAATCTTCACATAATGGAGGTGTATACTGCTCTGTTGAATAGTGAAGGCCTAAAGGAGAGGGGAGATGAAAGCCCTGGGCTTGTGGGAACTTATTTCTAATGAATTGGATATGTACCCCATGCCAAGTCCTACATGCTGAGTCTAAATGCACAGATTCTTTCTCCAGCAAGGACCTGTGGTCATTCATCCAACCATTACTTCTGTTCATTCCTGAATTCAGGATATTTGTATGCACTCAAGTTAGAACTTGTAAGTAGCAGAGTACACAAGACATCAAAAATATCCTATTTACATTTTGTTTTTCTTAAAGAAACAGTGGCAGGGATACTTATTGCACACCACAGGTAGAACCCTAGCTATTTTTAAATGGATCTAGACAGCTAATTCACGGGTCCTGTGTTGGTGGTGATGGGTGTGTCCACTGTAAATGTCAACATTTCATCCAGTTGAAAATACTCCCAAAACATAAACACATGAATAATGGGTAAAACTGCCTTTTTATTATAAATTGTTGACCCAAGCAAAAGTATCCTGTCAAGTCATAACATATGAAACTACTGAAAAGGGTCTTTTAATATGGAAAAATTACACGCAAACCTCCCATTCGTAGATGCACAGTGAATCTGGCTGATATGAACTTGAACCAGTGTAAAATAGCAAAAAATCCAGCAACTTCAAGTGGATTCTTCACATTTATGTTTGAAATTCACTTTGAATTGAGGCCAGCATGTCGCAGGGCCAGAAATGTGGTTCCAATTTGTTTCATAGTTGAAAAATTCCCCAGAGCGGTCAAGGGTCTTGGTCAAGGGTACATGGAAATCAAGGACAGAAACCACCCCAACTGTTTGCCATTAAGAAAAGGTGACCTCATAGGAAAACAGTGTCTTTTCTCAAGAAACCTGGCCCTACAGATGGGAGTGGTTGTTTGCAGGGCTTGCCCGTCTCACCTGGGCTCTAAACTGGCCTGGGGGTGAGGGAATCATTGTTTTTGCAGTGCTGTCGCTGTGGGAGGACGTGTTACATCTTCCCTCTGCCAGGTGGCTGTGTCCTAGCACAGAACAGCCAGGTGCTAAGCAGACACACAGCAGATGTCAGTGATGTATGGCCAGGTAGACACCAGGTCAGCCAGTAAATGCACGGGGAGCATTTAACAAAAGAGTAGCCCAAGTGCAGGGAAGGGAGGCAGAAGTGGTGGGAGATTCACAGGAGTTTGGTCCATCTACACCCAGACTACGACTTTAGAAACCTTGCTTTGAGCCTGGCAACACTGTTCCATACCCCCGCCTGTGTGACTCTCATCACAGGAAGAAAAGGGGTATTAACAACCTGAACTCACACAGAAACATTTTTCTACGAAATTCAGAATACTCCCTCTCATTATCACTCAGAGGTGGCATCATCATTCTCAGGGTTTTGTGGGAAAGAGTGGCAGGTGGGTCTGGCCACCTCCCCTGAAAGTGCCAGTTCTCCTGTACTATGGCAGAAAAGAGCAAAGAGCATGCCCACAGCTCTGGCCACTATACCACACTCATTTTAAATTCAGTTGTATATATTCTGCATTAATCCAGTTGGGTGACTAAGTCAGAAGTCAGCCCATGGTGACACTATAGTAAAGTATTATTAGAACACAGGTGTTTCCATTAATCTGCATGTTGTCTGTGACTGTTCTCATGGTGAGAGAACTGGGCACCTCATGCCTGTGACAGAGACAGTGGTATCATACAAAGCCTGAAATATTTGCCATGAGTCTTTTATAAAGGACCATGATCCTGTCTTGGGCTATAAGAGTTCAGCTCCTTCATCAAGAAAGCTGTAAATCCTTGTGGAATCCCTCAAAGGGCCGTGAATGATGCTCGGTATACTGGAGAATAAAAGAATCAACTATCAGAGCTAAAGGGGACCTCAGACAGCAGCAAAAAAATAAAATCATCCAATTCCTCTATTTTAGAGATGAAGACAAACAAGCCACCAGCTCCCACCAACAAAATGGCAGGAAGCAAAGACCCCCTCCCCACAAAAGGAAGTTTTGCTGAATATGTAAGAAACAAAGAAATGCATGCAATGGTATAGCAGCCAATTATCCAGCAAAGGATTGTGTCAAGCACTATGCAGCTATAGGCTTTCAAGTCTTAGACCTCAGGTCACAAGAGAAAAGTATTGACTCTTAGATAGTTGAGTTTAATTGTTAACTGGATACAATCTAGCATCAGCTAAGAAGAGAGACTTAATGAAAGATTGTCTGCAGTGGGTTCGCCTGTAGAGGACTGTCTCACGTTAGTGGATGTCAGATGGCTCAGACCACCAAGGGAAGCACCATTCCCTAGACAGAGGGTCCTGAATTGTGTCAGTGTAAAGAAACTGAGCTGAATACAAGGAAGTGAGTGAGTGCGAGTGCTCATAACTGTGGATGTGATGTGACTAGCTGTTTGGAGTTCCTGAATTGACCTCCCCGCAATGATGGGCTGTAACCTGGAATTGGAAGCTGAAATTAAGTCCCCTTTCTCCCCAGGGAGAGATATTTGCTTTGGGGATATTTTATCATAGCAACAGAAATCAAACTCAAATAAAATTTATATGTAGAATAGCATGTGTGTGCTTGTATCTATATGAAACAAACACACATGTAATACATACGCAATAAGGAAATAGTACGCACATGCCTTTGTAGGAAGCAGGCAGCATGAGGAGAGGACCCATTCAATTTGAGGTGCCGAAGTCACCATTTCAAACAGTTACTGTGCGGTTGCTTGAACCCAAGTGAAGGCAATTATTGGCAAGCAGAGGGAAGGACAGTGGGGTGAGCAATTGTTATCCCCCCATTTTTACCTCCTGTAAGCCATGCTCCCCCCACATCCCAGGCCTTTCACCAAGTAGCTGACCCTGCTAAGCCCTGCTTCTCCTCCACTGTACTGTGTACTCACTTCTTTAACCCTAGGAGCCATGTGTCTCCCTACCCTGAAGTAGCAGGTACCTCACCTAGGTTACAGTGATTCTTGGCACACAGAGAGAGCTTCTTGGGAGCAGAGGCCAAATAAACTTCATATTGCCCTCTAGGGGGACCCAAGGTGGCAAGGGCTCCAAGGGCCGGCCCATGGTCTTCTCTAGCAGTATTCTTTTGGGGAAAGGAATGTCAGAAGATGTTTCTAGGACCATGACACGGGTAGAGAAGCTGAGGTTACTTCCTTATCTGCCCTGGAAGCAGGTTGGTGGGGGAAGAGCTGCCTATGAGTCATGTAGGGAGCTCCAGGGTTACAGCTTTTATGAATTGCCAGTCAACTCCTTAACTTCACTCCCTCACATGAATTCTGACAAAGCAATCAGACCCTTGGAGGTGTGATTCAGCTGATAGTGTACTTGCCTAGCATGCGTAAGCCCCTGGGCTCTGATACCCACCCCCATAAACCAGGCATGGCCATGTTTGTTTATAATCCCAGCAGTCAGCAAGTACAAATAAAGGCAGGGAGATACAGAGTTCAAGGTCATCCTTAACTACCTAGTGATTTTGATGACAACCTGGGATAAAGTGTCTCAAAATAACAACATACAAACAACAGCAGAAAGCCATAAAATATGACAATAAAGAAGGATCGTGTGACTCCTCATATGGCTATACTCTCCTACTCTCCTCTCCCTACAAGAAAACTCTGACCGATGTCATTGAGACAGCCAACAACAGGCTGGTGGCCCCTTTAGGTTCCGAGCCAAATCCCCAAAGCATAGTGGATCCCAACTTTTATGTTCTGACTAACACATTTTGAGACTGCCCCTCCTCCCTTCCTTGCCTGTGGGGTCCTCAGGGCCTTTACTCACTGATAGCATTAGGAAGCACTGGTGTACCCCTGGGGGAGAGGAGCCTTCGGCTGCACAACAAACAGGCTATCTATCTCCATGACAACCTCCCAAAAGTGGACTCTTACAAGACAGTAACTGGGACAAGGGTTTCCTTCCTCTCATTCCAGGTAATGGGCTTGCAGCCAGGCATTGCTCACTGCATGTTTCCTCCTTCTTTTGTGCTATTTCTGTGGTCGAAGTCTTGGCTGTTTCTCCTTTATCACTGACTAATGATGGATAGAGGTGAAAACATTACTGTGAAGTCCATAGGGGCTAGAGTGGGGAAACTGATGACCCCAAACATAGGTGACTGTGACCGTGATGGTACAGGATCTTCCCTATGCATTACTGCAGGAGCCTCTTAGGCTGCAGCACGGTCAGGTGAACATGATCGGATAAGCCCCCCCCTCTCTTAAAATAGCACTTTTAGTAAGTAGAATAAGCAGATCTGATTTTAAATCTAAGTCTCAACTGCTGCAGGTAGGGATTTGGGGAAGTAGTTAGGCCAAGAGAGAGCCAGTAGGGATTTCCCATCCCATCAGTTAAGAACACAACTCAGAGATACCATTTATGAACCAGAAAGAAGGCCTTCACCAGACATCTAACACGCCAATGCTTTTCCATTGGACCCCAACCCTAGTACTAAGCAAAGTGGTTCTCTTGTTTGTAAGATATTTAGTCCATAATCTTTGCTAGAACCCTTACTTTAACTCCATCTGCCTTCCAGACATCTCCTGTATTCACTCTCTTGACCCCAGCCAAGAGGAGGTCTTCTTAGAGGATACAACCTGGCATTTCCTGCCTCCAAGGCATCATTCACACAGCATCTAGAGTGTTCTACTTAACCCCTTCCTACCTCTCATCTCTTAACCAACTCATCTCATGACCATCCCTCCCCCCTTGTTAATGCGCAGACCTCATTTCTTCCCACCTTCCCCACATGCCCTCCTGTGGGGAATGCATTCCATCAACCATAGCTCTAAAGAGGAGTTCAGATCCCCAGCCCTGACCACCCTGGTGTTTGATTCCAGTTCTCGGGCACAAACATGAAGGTTTATCCACAATGGCCCTGCCCATGCTTTAAATGAAACAGTTTTGATGTCACGTTATTTTTCATGACCAACAAACCTCTTCCTCACAGCCCCAACTTCACTGTGAATTCATAGTGTTTCAGTATGAAAAGGAGCCTTAAAGCCCAATGAATTGGTCACCACTTAGAGCACGCGGTGCTCCTGGCCACGCTGGCCAAGCACATTCGGGTTATCACTCTTCCCAGCATGAGAACACCTCTCTCCGGAAATGAACTCACCGTGTCATCATGAGGCTTTGATGTTCCTCACAAACTGCATGGGTTCCTTCTGGGCACTCTTCTACATGTTCCCACAGCACCCTCTGCCCTTCCATTCCATTTGGGTATAGAAAGGCTTCTAACAGTATTTGTGCTGAGTTCCACCTGCTTCAAGGCTCTCGGTACTCTCCTGTGGCCATGGTGGGCATGGGCATAGTGGGCATGGGCATGGTGGGCATGGGCATGGTGGGTGTGGCCGTGGCAGGCATGGGCATGGTGGGCGTGGCCATGGTGGGCAGGGGCATGGTGGGCGTGACCATGGCAGGTACGCCCACAGCAGTGGCAGAACAGCATCTGTTCACTGTCTTCCTTCCTTCCACACACACAGCACACACTCTAAAATATCCAACTGGGACTGTCTGCTCAGGGAGAGTTACACTAGATGACTTCTGGATATTAGTATTTTCTTACTTATTAAACTCTATTGCTGCGAAGACACACCATGACCACAGCAACTCTTATAAGGAAAACATTTAATTGGGGCTTGCTTACACTTCAGTTTCAGTCCATTATCATCATGCTGGGACATGGTGGAGTGCAGGAAGACAAGGTGCTGGAGAAAGAACTGAGAGTCCCACCTACATCTTGTAGACAACAGGAAGTGGTTTTGTCCCCCTGGGCATGACTTGAGCATATATGAGACCTCAAAGCCCACAAAGACCACCACAGTGACACACTTCCTCCAACAAGGCCACACCTCCTAATAGTGCCACTCCCTTTGGGGGCCATCTTCTTTCAAACCACCACAAGTGTAAATAGAAAATGATATGAGTTTATGGCTGTTGAGCCCATTGCATAGAGGAGCAAACCACATGTGGGAGAGCAGGAGTGGATCCAGATCTTCTGTCCCTGAGTTCAATACCATCCCAATGTATCCCACAACACAGCAGATAGGCCTCTCTAAGCATGGGCTGCAGACAGACACCTCAAGTGACTTCCACTGCTTACAAGGAAGCACAACAATACATGGCCCCCTCCTCTCGTTGTTGTTTATGACTTCTTTCCAACAGCTGTTCCCTTCCCGGCTGACAGCCCTGAATAGTCCTGAACTCCTTCACCCCGCTCACCTACTCCCAGCTACCTGCGCCTGGGATCATGCCTCAGGGTTCACTGTTGGTTTCACTTCCTCCCAGATTAGTTTTAGGGTCCTTCAATGGTGCCACCCTGGTCCCTTTATCTGCACCCCTCATCCTCTGTCCTGCCACATCCTGCGACATGTGTGCATTTCATCTCCCTCACTGCGGGCTCCTGGACTGATGCGACCCCCATTTGCTCTGGACCTCTCCCTGATCACCCTCAGTTTTCAGAGTAGGCACAGGGTGGGGCTTCGTAAACATCTGCACTAACCACTCTCTCCGTCATCTGAAATCTCCCGAAGCTCTAACTCCTCATGCTCTTTATCTAGCTAATATCTCCAATTTGCCCAGCTTTTAAAATTGCTTGTCACTCCTGCATTACTGAGAAAAATCACAAGAGGAAGAGCAAACAGGAAAAAAATGCCAAAGCATTCCTCCATTTCCTGGTGATCTGACGCCAGTGTGGGATGCTTCAGGCTAAGGAGCGTATTTGCCTTAGCCTCCTCCATCCTGTAAAATGCATGCTTCGGCGGGGACTGGCTTTCATTATGTCCTTTGGATCTCCCATGGGCTCATTTGGTCCCTTTCACCTGGTTTTGAGCCGGTGCTTCTTTGTCTTTCTTTGATGAGCCACAAAGTGACTTCAGGGTAGCTGTGTATAAACACAGTTGGCTCCTCAACCTCCCTAAATCTAAACTTATAGGAAGAAGGATTGAGGAAGATCACATGAACATCATGCATCCAGGGTTGAGAACCTCTGTCCTCACTATCATTTACTAGGACCACAACAACAAGCAAAATCTAGGGTAATTTTACAGGCTGGGGACTCTTTCTGTGCCAACAGTGCTCTAGGGTGTCTCTATAGACAGGTGTAGTGGTACATTATTTGTATTTTGATAAATACATCTTGCCTGAAGACCAGAGGCAAAGAAAGCTAAAGCCACTAGAGGTCAGGCAATGGTGACACGTAGCTTTAATCCCAGGAAGTACTGGGTCAGATGGATCTCTGTGAATTCAATGCCACCCTGGGCTACACAAGATCAATGCAGAAACAAAGCCAGGTAATAGTGTCCACACCTTTAATCTAAAGCCTAGGGAGTCACACACCTTTAATCCCAGCACTGGAAGGAATATAAAATGGGAGGAGAGAGAGGCTTAGAATGCTTAGTCTGTGGTTGCCCAGCCTTGGTAGAAGTAGGACTTTTCTAGTGGCTTGGCTGCTTTCCTTTCCTGTTTTTGGGTTGAATTCCAATTTCTGACTCTGGGCGTTTATTATTCGTGCTACAGGCGGGAGCTCCTTTCTTTTTAAAATAAAGGGCTCATCTCAGTTCTGCTAGCAAATTTTTATTTGTCCTTAAATATCTTCACATCTTGGAACTCAAAATGTCTTTCAAGGAACTATCTATATTTCCCAGAGGCTGGCAGGAAACAGATAAACAGTTCTAACTTTCCGAGAGGCCGGAAGAGATGTTTCCTCGGTATATAGAGCAGGCTTCTGACCTCCTGGATGGTGAGAGGCCTTTTACACACCCACACCTCTGGGAAGCTCATGGGTGTTTGTGTTTCCTCCAAAAACTTCTACACCTATGCAGGGCCTGGAAGTCTTTGTGAGGGGGTGGAGAAATCTGAAGTGGAAACCAGGGACCTCCAAAAGCAAAGGGCCTAGACGTCAAAGTCTTCTTCTCACCTAACAGTCAAAGTCACAGACAATTCTCAGGTGTGAATTCTCACTCTTCCTGGAGTCAAGAGACAGGAAAAGTAACAGAGCCCTGAAACCCCATCCTCCCAGGAAACAGCTGTGCAGAAGCTTTGTTGGATGATGGAGGAACTGGCAGGAAGGATCAACTTCCAGAATCAGTGATTCTGCTTCACCCCTGTACTGTGGTGACACCAACCACACCCTTGACGCAATGGCCTCTGGTTGGTGAAAACATCAGCCCAGTCAGAGGACTGGGATCCAGGGATGGCTGCCCTAAGGGCCAGCTGCCCTTGGTCTATGTCACAGCTCCATCAGTGAGACAAGGTGGGTGAAAATAAGCTATGACTTCCCGTACCATCCAGGGGAAGAGGGATAAAGTCCTTATCTTACACAGGGTCTGCAGAGGAGGTCCCAAATTCTAACACAGAAGACCAAACCCATCAAATATGTACTGTTGTTATTAGCGTTGTACTAGTTGGAAGGGAGGAGGGAAAGAAGGAAGGAAGGAAAGAAAGAAGTCAGGGAGAAAGAACACTATGGCCTGTAATGTCAAACAATTTGCCATCGCCTGTGCAGCAAGGACACCGCAGCCTGGCACCGTGGCACTTTTTCTACTACTGCAGGCTTAGCACCTGGTCTCTCAAGGAAAGCTTCCAACTTAACTACATATCTAACTACATAGACTCTGATCAATCTGGAGAAAGCCAGCAGCCACCCAAAGAAAGAGTACAGATCAGCAGGCAGGCAGGGGCTCATGCCACTGATACTGGATTTCTGCCCCTATACCCTGCCATAGCACCTGAGATGGGCACCATTCAACCTTTGAGTACCTGGAGAGGAAGCAGTGATGGTGCACATAGGTGCTAAGTATTGGTATATTGAGAGCAGATCATGACTCCTGCCAGGAAGTCAGGTAGGCTGCCCACAGACCTTCTTCTCCCTCTTACCGTTCCTCCAGACCCAACCCGTCAGTCTTGTCCCTAGAGCTGCAACAGATCACCAGCTGCAGCTTCTCTTCCTTCCTGCCTCTATCTCTGTGGGTCCCACAGATCATCCCCTCCTAACCTCCCTTCCCCAACCCTCCCCTGTATCCCAGCCTCCAACACTAGCCGGCATACCCCTGTGAACACATTAACTGAGCATGCCAGGAAAACAAAAACCACAACAGCCATCATACTCTGAAAATCCAGAGAGGAAACAGAAACCAATGAACAAAACACTCACCCAACAAAGACAAACCCAGAAACTAGCACTAGTAGTAGATCTATAATCATCTCAAACCCAGATGCCTAAATGCCAGGCACGATAACACAGTCAACAACAACCAGGGCACTATGTCCCCACTAGAGCCCAGCTACCCTACCCCAGCAGGCCCTGAATATTTCAACATAGCTGAAGAACAAGAAAAAGACCTTAAAACCAACTATTTAAAAATGATAGCGGTCCTTAAAGAGGAAGTTAATAAATCTATTAAAGAAATCCCGGAAAACACAAACAATTGGAGGAAATCAATAAATCTCTTAAAGAAATCCAGGAAAAGATAAACCGTTGAAGAAAGTGGATGAAAGTATTCAAGACCTGAAAATAGAAATAGAAGCAATAAAGAGAACATGAACTGAAGGAATTCTGGAAATAAAAGTTTAGGAATTGGAATAGGAACTACAGGGGCAAGCCCCACAAACCGAATACCAGGGAGATAAGACAGAATCTTAGGCATTGAAGACATGGTAGAAGAAATGGATACATCAGTCAAGGAAAGTGTTAAATCTAAAAATTTCCTGACACAAAACATCCAGGAAATCTGGGAGTCCATGAAAAGACCAAACCTAAGAACAGTAGGAACACAGTGAAGAATCCCAGCTCAAAGGTTCAGAAAATATTTTCAACAAAATCCTAGAAGAAAATTTTCCTAATCTAAAGAAGGAGATGCTTAAAAAGGTACAAAAAATAAACAAAACAGCAAATAGATTGGATCAGAAAAGAAAGTCCCTCACCACATAATAATCAGAACACTAAATATATGGGACAAAGAAAAGTATTAAAAGCTGCAAGGAAAAATACTAAGTAATATATAAAGGCAGAGCTATTAAAATTAGGCCTGACTTCTCAGTGGAGACTCTAAAAGCCAGAATGGCCTGGACAAATGTGCTACAGACTCTAAAAGACCACAGATGCCAGCCCAGACTACTCTAATTCGCCAAGATGGCATTTCAGTTCTTAACATCTGTGCCCCAAACACAAGGACACCCAAGTTTGTAAAAGAAACACCACTACAGTTTAGATGACATATTGACCCTCACACACTGATAGTGGGAGACATAAATACCCTACTCTCACCAATGGACAGGTCAACAGACAAAAACTAAGCAGAGAAGTACTGGAGCTAGCAGAAGTTATAAACCAAATGGACCTAACAGATATCCACAGAACATTTCATCTAAACACAAACCAATATACCTTCTCAGCACCTCATAAAACTTTCTCCAAAATTGATCATATACTTGCTCACAAAGCAAGTCTCAACAGATACCAGAAAACTGAAATAACTCTGTGCATCCTACCAGACCACCACCGTTTAAAGCTGGATATCAACAACAGAAACAGCAGAAAGATTACAAACTCATGGAGACTGAACAACTCTCTATTGAGTGAAAAATGGCTCAAGACAGAAATAAGAAAGAAATTAAAGGCTTCCTAGAATTCCATGAAAATGAATACACAGCATACCTGAACTTCTAGGACACAATGAAAGCAGTGCTAAGAAGAAAGTTCACAGCACTAAAAAAAAAGTTCACAAGCCTACAAAAAAAGATCTCAATCTAGCAACTTAACAGCATACCTGAAAGCTCTAAAACA
The DNA here is from genome assembly GCA_001685095.1 of Ellobius talpinus. NCBI lineage: Eukaryota > Metazoa > Chordata > Mammalia > Rodentia > Cricetidae > Ellobius > Ellobius talpinus. The sequence goes on from LOJH01013483.1 coordinate 20,272, forward strand.
AAAAGAAGTGAGCACACCCAAGAAGAGACAATAAATAATCAAATTGAGGGCTGAAAGCAATAAAGTAGAAACAAAGGGAACAATCCAAAGAACCAATGAAGTTGGTTCTTTGAGAAAATCAACAAGATAGCCAAATGATCTGTTCAAAAGATAATGCGGAGAATGACCAAAGACCACCTCTGACCGCCACTGCATGTGCACACAGGTGTATATGCACCAACATGCAGACATTCATGCACATATACCTATACCACAAGCATGTGCATACACACACATACATACACACACACGGCTAAAGGGGACAGTTCAGTGAGTAAGTGTGCTTGCTGCACAAATATGAAGACCTGAGTTCAAATCCCCAGAACTCACACAAATAGCTAGGCATAATCTCCTACATCTGTAACCCCAACATTTCATCTGAGGATGGAGACACCAGGATCATCTCATTACTGGGGCTTGCTGCTTACCACCTGGGCGCAAGGTCACTGAGAGAACATATTTCAAGGCAAAAAAGGCAAAGAGTGATAGAACAGAACACCTGATGTCCTGATCTGGCCTCCACAGGCATGAGCATGTGCAACACACACACACGCATGCACACACACACGCACACACATACACACACCTCACAGGATAACTTATGCTTAGGTGAGCTGCCTGAAAGGATCAGGCTGTCAGAAGAGCTGGTGGCTATGCGGGGAACACCACGAAGACTCCATCCTGCCTGTTCTGGGAATCAGATGACCATACTATGTATCTCATGACTTGACCACTGCTCCACTGTCAGAGATTTTGGGGTCACCAGCAACGAAAACAACTAGCCATTTCGATCACACCATCAGAGGATTGTTTTATTCTCCCACCACAAGCACATGGCATGGAGGACTATTTGACTAGCCACATTCACACATGGACTGTTCTAGAGTCCTGTGCAGAGAATCACTGCCGGCTCATTAGTTATTGTTGACAGAGTTGAGCGTTCCATCCACAGCCCTCCTGACCACACCCCCAGTTTACTAGACATTCCGGACTTTAACATATATTATTTTAGCTGTAGCAGAAGCTGCCTGCCCTGCACCTGCCTCTGGCTGTCCATAAGCCCTGCACACTGGAGTCACCTCAGGGTAGCAGTGAGAAAACTGCTCTGGACTCTGCCCATGGGGACTGATGTCATCAGCCTGGGGAAGGTCCTGGCTCAAGAGCCTTTCACTTTCCCTAAATGACTTGCTCATGTATCCATGTTTGAGAATCCATAGTTTCTGCTGATACCCCCAGTTTCTAGAAATGACTGTTGGGGACTTGTCGACCATAATCCCTTTTCTTTGGTAACTTTCTGTTTCTGGGACCTAGGGCGTGGCTAGGAGAGGAGGGAGAACTTGATCCACCCTGCTCAGAAAGTCCTGTGTTTGTCCTCTCAAATTGCTTTCTGTTTCGATTTGATTCCCTTGTTCATTATTCTTTCCTTTACCAAACCATATTCATTGCCTTCTCTAACCTGGTACCCTCCCTTTATGATCAAAGTCCAAGCTACAGATGATCTCATCCGTTCTCAAAATACCTCTGCAAGTGAGGAGGAAGCCAGGCCTCGGCTCTTCAAAGGAAATCAGGGACACACAAATCCAGCGACACTCTACCTGCCATACAACTTAAGGGAAGATGGAAGGTAAGACATTTGTAGCAAGCCTCAACTTGCAAAGCACTCTGGCCTGTATGACCCCATGGAAGTTTTACAGCAAGTTGGTGGTGACTGCATTTGCCTAATCAGAGCAACACACGTTCTCACAATCCTGGTCACATCTATCCTCGGTCTAAGCACCACGGTTCCCTTCACTCTGGAAGTATCTTGGTTTGGACAATGACTTGTTTTCGTTAGCTTCCTTGCTATTAGTTATAAACACTTTTGGCTAAAGGAGAGGCCAATGTAGATTAGGGAAGTTGAGTAATTGGCTCATAGTCATCTAGTTCATTCGAGGCAGAGAGACGCCTTAGGTGCAGGTTTTATGTAACATCAAGAGCCTAACTTGTCAGAATAAGGTCTAAGGGGCTGCTGGTGAAACTCAGTTGGTAGAGTGCTTCCCTAGCACACATGAACTCCTGGGCTCCATCCCCAGTACCAAGCAAACTGGTCATGGTGCACTCTTAGCATTAAGGAGATGGAGGTGGGAGGATTGGGAGCTCAAGGTCATCTTTAGGTACCTAGGGAATTCAAGGCCAGTCTGGGCTACATGATATGCCAGAAAATAAATAATACAAGGACGGACATATCAGTGTTCAGGGAGAGACAGGACGTATAGAGTACGATGTGCCAGACCGAGGATTGAACCTGAATGCTGTTTGTGGGCTGCTTCAGAGCATTTCACACGCCTTCCCCGAGCACAGGATTGCTCAACGGTGTCATGACACAAACCCTTTCCTCATAGCCTTGGGTATTGAAAGAGAGCCTACCTCAGTTCACCAAGCGCTGTGACTGCAAGGATCGCGAGGTCCTGTGAATCATAGTTCACTGTTTTATTCATTTCACACAAGAGTGAAAAAACCTTCATGAATAAGGATGTGAGGGCCCAATGAGATCATTTCCTCCCCTGAGCTCCACATGACCTAGGATGCTGCCTTTCATCTGTATGACGACGACTATCACTGTAGGAGAAACAGGTGATGGCCTCTGAGAGCATGGAAAGGGAACAACGTGGAGTTATGGAGCAGTAGAGTGGAATGGCAGACTCAGTGTTATGTGAAGTGGGGGGGTCTTTCACAGGCTGCTGACCATGACCAACATCATGGCTCCAGGTGGGGCCTCCTCTCTGTGAGTTACTTCAGAGGGACCAATCCACATTCCCTGTGAGCTACTTCAAAGGGACTAAACCATCCTCCCCTTCAGAAAGCACCTCTGCTACCCAACACCAGACCTCGGGGACATTTTTTCTGTGGAAATCCAGAAGGGAAACTTCAGCTTTGGGAAAGTCTGATTCTGCAAACTGGTCACCTGTTCCCCCAAAATGATACCATTGGAGGCTCAGAGCAGCAGCTCGACTCTAGACTCAACTGGTTTTGTTTATCAGAGTTTCTCTGGGTAGCCTTTCTGTCCTGGAACTTGCTCTGTAGACCAGGTTGATTTTGAACTCAGAGATCCTCCTGCCTCTGTCTCCTGCATGCTGGGTGAACCACCACCGACCTGGCTGACCCAGATTTTGTGTATTCTCTGTGAACATAACAGTAACCGGAAACTCAAAAGTGAGGATTGGGGAATCAAAACAGTTCTGCCATCAATCTGGTCTTAGAGTCACCAAGGCCTGCTTGGCTCCCACTAATTGCTTCTCTTTAGAGAAAAAGCAGATGACAGCACAGATATTCTAGAATTCTCTGGGGGCTACTTGAGCTGCGGAGTAAGCTTTTTTATATAAATAGACAAAATCTCTGAATGCTGCCAACATGAAATTCCAAAGACACAGGTAGAATTGGTCTCCGCATCTGGTAGCAGGGCAAAGGGCTCCTTTGGCTTAAAAGAACCAATTTGTGTTTGAAATTTCCCTCAGGGAACCTGACACCTTGAAGTCCCTACTCCCAGGGAAGCTGAGCAAGGGCAAGAATGTCTCTCTTAAGGAACACAGCAAGCTGTGTGAAACCTCTGTCCATTCACCCTCCCAGCTGTAGGCCTGGGCGCCTGAGCTCAGGGCACCCTGTGTGGATCCCTTGGTCAAATCCTGTCCAGCCTGGGAGGAGACAGGGCCCTTGTTCATTCCCTAGGTTGGTCAGCACACCTAAAAATGCCTGAAGGAGATCTAGATCACTTTGTAGACATAAAATAACTTGTAACAGATTATATATTTATTAGAAATTCAACATGTGTATTGAATGTGTGTGTGTTTGTGTGTGTGTGTTTCAGAGGTGTCAAAGAAGAAAAGATTGCTATTCAGGTTTACACAAACCTAAAACTTTCTACAGAAGTCTGTGCAATTGGCTTGGAAGGGGTGGTTTGAGCAAACTGACATCTTTCGGCTCCCAGATTATATGCCCGCCCTTTAAACGACAAGTGTGTTCTCCGCACTCAGCACTCTATTCTAGGAAACTGCCCTTGATTTTTCTTCTCCTTTGTGAAAAGTTCAGGTAATCAGGCAGCAGAGCTCTCCCCCTCCCCTCCCCCTAGTCCTGGCGACTCTGCATGCCCAGAGGCTGCTTTCCTCCCGCCTCAGGTTTCCAAGTTTCTGCTTCTGCAGTGTCCCGCAAGGAGGGCTGATCAAATGTTTCTGCCCATGCCCGCGGACCTGGCCTCGTACTTCTTCAGCAGCTTGCAAAAGAAATACAGCCTCTGTCTCGCTCCTTCCACTGCTCACGGAGCACCCAAGAAGCAGTCAGTGGGCTTAATCTGGTTCTGCAAGATGTTGCTGCTTCGCGGCCCTGAGTCAGGTTGACTGGCAGGTCCCCTGGTTACAGAGACTGCCCCGCAGAATCATAATGACAATGACAATAACAGCGGGGAACGGGAACGGGTTTTCGTTTCTCTCTCTCTCTCTCTCTCTCTCT
>LOJH01013484.1:9841-22340 GCA_001685095.1 Ellobius talpinus
TGTCAAGAGAGGCAAGTGGGAAGTTCCTGCCAGGCCTACACCCCCAGCACAACCCAGGTTTAAAGTTAACCCCTGTGAGATTCCTCCCCAGGCCACTGCAGTCTTTGTTCTGGAACTTGTTTGACAGTCAGTGCTTATTTGAGGAGTTCTTCGTAAAGATGAGAAGTGTGAAACCTAAGAACAAGGCATTTTCCCAATTTGACAAATGATCCCAGATAATACTAAAGATCAATATGTATGTATTGTTTTCAATGACAGAAATTCGTCCTCATGCCTATTTCTTTTTCCTCTTGTTGTCCTATGTATTTCTGTTTTATTTCTCTAGCATGTCTCACCCCTTGCAGACTTTAAAATGTACATATAATTATCCATGCCTTCCCTTTATACACTGGGTCATGCTTATCCATGAAAGCTTCCCCACTCTTAGGTCTTTTATGGAGTAACTTCTCGGGTAATGGGGCCTCATCAGCCTGCAGGGGAATAATACAGTGTGTCCTGTATTATTAATAAGACGCTATCCATCATTAGTTATCACCTTATTAAACAAAGTCCCCTAAGAACAGTGATCTGTGGGTGAAATGGTTTGCTCTTGATTGGATAAGTTTTATTTAGGGGTAATGGGACTCCAGAAATTCTTCATTTCTTCTGATTTCTCGCTGTCTGTGTGCTCTTCACTGTGGGCAACAGAGTCAAACCTACAGCCAGAAAGCTGTGAGAGCAGGGCAGAGTACTGTCAAAACCTTACCAACTCGCAGCAACCACTACTCAAGCTCTAACACGGGGCAGCCTTGCCACGGTGTACTCGCTGGGCTTCCCTCCACCTCCCCTCTCTGAAGCCTGCAGCTCTCTTTGAAAGGCACATACAAGCCTTGATGCTGTCCCCTGAAAAGTCTTAGTCATGAGATGGAGTGATGTCTGCTGGGTTTTGTTTTGGTGGTGGTGTCTGTGATCACAGAACAGACCACATGGTCCTTCCGTGCTGCTCCCAACGCCCTGTGGCCCTGTGCTTTGCATTCCTCAGAGATGGGTGAGGGTCAGGAAGGGAGGGGCACTGAAGATGCTCTTCCTAAATGATCTTGTTGGAAATCAAAGTCGTGAAAGACGTTTTCTCTGAGGGGTCTAGATCAGAGGACTGCATTGTTCTAATTGAGTTTTGGAACTTTGGAAGAAAAGTGAACTGGCATTCATCGTAAATCCAACAGAAGAGTTTTTAAAGCTATTTAACTTATATAGCCTTGCTGTGTTGACCTGGAACTCTCTCTGTAAATCAGGCTATTCTGGAACTCATGGAGATCCACCTGAATCTGCCTCCCAGTGCCGGGATTGAGGTGTGTTACCCTGTGCTGTTTCTTATTTTTTAAATCCTAGAGAAACAGAATTTTGGGTGGTGGTCTTGGTCTTCAGCACGATCTTGGTTTCTTTCCCATTGCTGTGATAAAAAAAAAAACAAACAAACAAGAAAAACTTAGGGGAGAAATGTTCTTCCAGCTCACGTTTCCAGTGTGCAGTCTGTTGTGGTAGGGAAGTTCTTGCATCTGTAGCCAGGAAGCAGAGAACACACAGCTCATGGTTGCTGGTGCTCGGCTTGCCCCTCTCTGTTATATAAAAAAAAAGTCTGTGATTCCCTGCTTATGTAATGGCTCCACCCACATCAGTTAGATAATTCATCACAGACTACTCAGAGGCTAACCCTGATCCAGAGAGCCCTCACAGAGCTGCTCAGAGGCCTGCCTCCTGGCTGTCAAGTTGGCAATACTAAATGGCACCGGATCCTTTACTCTTCCCCATGGCTAAGGCCCAACAGTGGAAAGGCAGCTAACATCAGGGTAGTTGTTCTGCTCTGCGGGACCTCCAAAGGTGGTGTGTGGTCAGAGGAATCCAGCCAGTCCTCCCGCAGGCCTTCAACTTCAGGTGTTTCCAGACTTGAGCAGGGTGGAGGGTTGTGACTGGGAGTGATGGAGTGAAGGATCCCCCCCATAAGTGTGAATAGGACTGTGCCATCCTGAGCCTAATAGGGAAGCCTTGAAATCTGCTGCCCCAGACAGCGGTTCTAGCGGTCTATTCTGTCAGTAGAAGAGCTGCAGACGTAATCAGCACCATAGTCTCCTCACCCAGGCTTACATCCTTCTGCTTCTTACTGTGTTTGCTCTGCTTTCATTACTTGTAACCCATCTTCCCCCCTACTTACTTACACATCACACGACACACAGACATCACACACACATACACATCACACACACATCACACACATGTACACACATGCACACACAATTCTTCCTGAGCCGTTCGAGGTACGTTTCAGACATCAGAGCTTTCTCCCCTAAATATTCTTGCAGATCTCCCAAGAACAGTGTGTTCTACGCAGTCAGTTCTATGCAAAGAATTTAATGTTGCTTTAAACACATCATGTAATATAACCTATATTAAAATTTACTCAGATGTCCTCCTGCCCCTTGATGTTTTTATCCATGATCTAACTAAGCACTGCAGGTTGCAGTTTGTAGCCAGGTTATTCTATTTTGCAGGATTATGTAGTAGGAGCCTCTTAAAGATGATGAGTTCAGTGGAGACCCTTCCTACGTTTAGAGAGCTCTCCTGTGTCAACCCCCTTCACCCTTGGGAGCTCAGCTATGCTGGTACACTCAGATTTTCCTTGAGTTCAGAGTGCATGTTTTGGCATGGTCTGTCCCACCTGTGGAGCATCACTTTAGGGATAGTTTACAACAGGAGCTTGGCTATCCTGATGCTAACCATTTCCCTGATAGCGCCTTTCTGTTCTCTGGTTCCTCCATGACTTCGGGTAACCTATGGACTGTGATGCCCTGTGTTGCCAAGCTAGGGGCTCTAAGGTGGAGCTCTGGTGAAGGGTGACCCAGGTATCTCAAGAGATCAGTTACACCACCCCGTGTGGAGTGTGCCCAGTCTGATCAAGTGTCACTCATGTGGTACTAATCCACTGCTTGGCTCTGTGTAAGCTTTTGCAAGAGGCAGCCATGGTGAGTGGCAGCCATGGTGAGTGGCAGCCTTGAGGGCTATATACTCATTTTAGTATGGGAAGGCAGCATTAAGGTGCGAACCTCAGGACTGGACATTTAGATCAGTGGTAGAGCCTTTGCCTCACCAGTGCCCTAGGTGGGGTCCTCAGATTCGGGCAGGCTAGGGGAGACGTGGGGAATGTTGTTAAAAACAAAGACAAAGCCTCTCTAGGAGTGGTCTGGAGTTGGCTTCCCTCACTAGGTCTAGGTCTGTGGTTGAGATGTCTTGCTTTCTCTCTTTCAGCGGAAGATGTGAGGGAGTTCTCTGCATACTTAAATCGTGGACAGAAGAGGATGTTTTACAGCTTGCTGAGTCTAAGGAAGCAGGCAGCCCTGTTCAGAAGCCCATGTGCCCTGGCATTCCATAGGACTAGTTCGTGTCCTCCGTTTTGGGTTCTTGTAGAGTCTCGCACAAATACAAACCTGTGTTCCGTGGGATCTCCTGCCTTGCTTTGCAGTGTGTTAAGCCGTCGGCACATTTTCTGAATCTCAACTGTTTGCAGCACTGAAAATCACAGTGGCTCAAGAGACTGCTATTAGCCCTCCCCCTACAGCCAGGCATGTGTCATTTCTAGATTTCGTATGACAAGTGATGATGTAGCCAGATTGTCAACAGAATGAAGAAAAGGAGGAGCAGGAGGAGTGGAGGGGTGATGTGGGGTGGGGTGATGTGAGCTGGGAAGCTGAGCCGCTTTGTGCAGGAGAGGGGCTTGAGGCAGCACAGCTGTCCCTGTGTCCAGAAAGGCAAGGACATGTGAAGTGGGGAGCTAGAGGGAGTGGTTCTGTGCCTGCTTTCTGAGTTTTCTCCAGAAAGCACGTTTTGCTTCCCATCCCACCCTCTCGTATCTGTGGATTCAGCACACAGTGGCCAGCACTGTCAGTGTGCGTTTTTACGGTCCAGCTTTAAGTTCGACTATAAATAAGTGAATTCTTTTATTCTACATTTGCTCTTCCCTCTGTGATCAATTGACTGTTCTCATTTGTTAATCGTTTCATAGTTTGTGACTAGCTTCATTTTTTCTTGAGTTATTTTTGCCCGAAATATTCTCCCTAGTGTTTTTTTTTTACCTTTCAGATACTGTTAGGATTTTGCAATATAATCTGTTGCACATTTTTTGTGATGCAAAGTTGGAACTTATTAGAAGCAGGGTTTTTGCTTATGTGTGAGGTGTGTATGTATGTGCATGTAAATGTATGTATGCGTGCGTGTGGAGGGCAGAGCTGTCTTCCCCTGTTGCTCTCCACCTTACTTCCTGAGCCAAGCCTGGAGCTCATCAGTCTAACAGAACCAGCCAGGAAGCCCCGGGATCCCTCATCCTCAGCCTCCCAGGGAGTCCGGCTTTGGACAGGGGTTCTAAGGAGCCAGACTCTGGCCCTCATTAGCATGGCAAGTGCTTTGCCCACTGAGCCATTCCCCAGCTCTCTACATTTTATTTTAAACATTTGTTTAATTATTTGTGTGTGTTCACATACTTTCCTTGGGGTGCGAGCGGGATGTCGGAGGAAAACTTGTGGGAGTAGGTTCTTTCCTTCCACAGTGTGGTTCCTGGGGAGCGGGAACATACACTGTCAGGCTTGGCGACCCACAGGCTTCAGAGAGTTCTCCCGTCTCTGCCTCTGTCTCCTCATGGGAGCACTAGGATTACAGACGTGTGCCCCGCCATGGCCAGCTTTTTACATGGTCATTCATGTCCCATGCTTGTGTGTTGAGGGCTTTACATGCTGGGCCATCTTCCCGGCCCCAGACTGCAGTCAAGAAAAGCAGTTTTCATAGTTTTATGAGTAGGCATGTGTGTGTGTGTATGTGTGTGTGTGTGTGAATGATCTGGTGTCTTTTGAAGTTAAAAAAAAGGTTAAGTTTAACTTCATCTTTTAAAAGATTGTTTTCAAAGAAAAGTTTAAAAGATTAAGTAGCAGACTGAGGAGATGGCTCAGTGGGTAAAAGACCGGAGGGGTTGTTGTTATTTGGGCTTTGTTTTGTTTGACACGAGTTCTCACTGTATAGCCTTGCCTGTTCTGGACCTTGCTGATGTAGACCAGGCTAGCCTTAAACTCACAGAGCTGTCTGCCTCTGTCTCTCAGATGCTTGGGTTAAAGGCTTGAGGCCTGAGTTCTGTTCATGTGGTAGAAGGGGAGGGCTCCTTTCTGCCACTTGCCCTCTGACCTCCACACGCACAGTAATGTAATAATAATAATAATAAAGGTGACATCTCTTGACTGAAGCAACTGTACTGATGGTTGGAGAATGAGAATGAGACTGAGAATGTGGCAAAACACAGAAGGATTTCTAAAATGGAATCCAAGCTTGTGCAAAGCTATGCACTGTTATCCTAACACTGCTTGAAAGATTAGCCGACAAGCAGATCTGAGCACACCACAGCTGCAAGTATCAGCCCTGAGGTCATTTTGTCTTTAGATCCCCCATCCCCCTTTTGAGACAGGGTTTCTCTGTGTAGCCCTGGCTGTCCTGGAACTTGCTCCATAGCCCAGGCTGGCCTTGAGCTCACAGAGATCCGCCTGCCTCTGCCTCCCAAGTGCTGGGATTAAAGGCGTGCGCGTTGCCACCGCCTCTAACTCCTTCAGGTCCTTTTCGCTCAGTTTGAGGTGGGAGGGCCCTGTCCTGAAGCTGTTCTGGGTCAGTAGTTCAGATTCTCCACATAGGGGCTTCAGGGAAACTGCCACTCAACTCTGCAGGCTCTGGTGGTCCCACAGGGTCTACACAGAGGAATCCTGTGTCCAAAAACCAAAAAAAAAGTCTTTTACCAAATGATCAATGGTTTTACACACCTGGACTTCTGAATTTAGGAGGTTGAGGTCTGCCCGTGGTCAGGTGTGGAGCTAGCCTGGGGTACATAGGAAAAGATTTTGCCTCAAAAAAACCCTCTTTGCATATTTTCTCTTCATAATGGCTTTTTATATAAATTATTTGTCCATTTCTGAGCTGTTTCATCTGTTGGTCTCTATGCTGATTTTCATAAATAAAAGTATGGAGCATATTTTATTATTACCTTTGGGGTTAGAGTTTATCAGTGGAAAATAGGATAAAGATAAATAAAGTATTAGAAATTGGTCCTGGATGAAAAGTTAGACAAAGAAAAAAATAAAAGAAGAAACCATAATTACAGCTTTTTCTGACCATCTGTTTCTGTGATGTTCTTGCAACATTTACTTAATATAGTTCTTTGAATACTTCTTTGAATTTTATTTCAAACTGAGGAAGAAAATGATCAATACATTATACACACACACACGTGTGTGAAATTGTCAAAGAATAAACAGAAAAATTTTCAATGATTGATGAAGAAAAATCTAGAAAGAAAAAAGACAGGCAAATGACACTCAAAAATTAGTTTTATAGGACAATTTTAAGGGAAAATTCCAGTGATTTTAATTAGTTGAATAATTCATGATGTATAGAGCAATGATGGCTGTATAAATATGTATCTCCATTGTGTGTCTGTTTTGGTAGACAGTCCTTGGTGAGACTGCAGCGTTTCTTAGTCATAGAAGGTCTCGTGATGTCCCTTTGTGCTGGGTTCTGAATATTGGCAAGTATCCGAGCTTAATAGTTAGTTGGGTGGTGCCCTTGGCATGGATGCTATGTGGGGATTTATCACCTTCTGGAGTCAGTCATCAGGTGGAGGAGTCAGTCAGGCACAATGGAATTAGGAGCTTGAGTGACAGCAAATTCAGACACCAGTTAATTACCTGCCTTGACCCTAGATTCCGCATCAGTTGGGTGGCTGACCTACTGACTCCCGAAGTCTCTCCTGGGATGCCATGGCATGATCTTTCCATAGCTGTTCCCACTAGGAATCCGGATTTCTGTGTTGCCTTTAGAATAATAAAAGTAGAAAAGAGAAAAAAACCACCAGAGATCAATTAAAAATGCCCGAAGTCTCCTTGGTGGAACCGTCAGTCATGTGTTAAGGTGCTTTGGTTGTTGATTAAGAGCACAAATCAGAACTTGAGTGAACATTTAAGATGACAGTGTATAGGCCCATAAATGCGCACATATATGTCAGTGTACACGTACCTGAGCTCTGGGCCCTGCAGCTGTGGTTCAGTGGTCAGGGACAAGACCCAGGGAGCTATGCTGTGCTGACAGAGTGTCGAAAGGCCTGCCTCTGCATCAGCTATGGAAGACAGACTGGAGTCTGGTCTGGTGTGTTCTGCAGCAAATACAAACCCCACTGATCTTTGGGATCCTATAATTAAATGGTATAGATTCTGCTTTTTCTCTGAGAATCTACTCCTTATTGTATCTTTTCAAATCTAGTCTATTGCAAATTACTGTAAAGTACAGGCAGTTTACAGACCGTGACATTTGTTCCCCACATTCTGGAGTCTCCACTGTCAGTGTTCCAGCAGATTCACGGCTGGTGATGCCCACTTCCTGGTTCATAGATGATGCAGTCTTGCTGTGTTCTTGTATGGTGGGAGGGACAGGAAGCACTGGGGGTTTATACCTGTACAGATCCCACTAATGAGGGGGTCTTGCTCACCTCAAAGAGACCTGTCTCCTAACACCTTCCCTTTGGCTGTTAGTATTTCAAACTATGAAATTTTTCCCATAAATGTTTAAAACACAGCATGAATATCTGAATGTCCAGGGAATTTCTACGTCACTTTGCACTTCTGTCTGCCTGTCTGTCCACATATCCGCCCACCTACGCATCCATGCTCTCCTTTTTAGCAGGAACTGAACTGACTCACGCGCATGCTGGGCAAGTGCTCCCCCACTCAGCTCTCTCCCTGGCACCATTTCTGTATTTTAATGTCTGGTGTAAAAACTGACTGACTGACTAATCCTGCCTTGGCTTCGTGTAATAGAGATTATTTTTAATTAATTAGCTTTAAAATTGTTTTTACAAAACAATACATATTCATGGGCTAACACTATAAAGAGTGTATAATGAAAATAGAAGTCTGACTTCCTGTTTGGGGAAAATTAACCTGATTTCGTTTAAATTCAGCCTAAGCGAAGCCATGGTGTGCATACTGATTAATAATATAGGCGCTTCATTTACGATCAGTTGATTTTCACCAAGGATGGTAAATGTACCAACAGGGTACTGTTTTCAACAAAGGATACAGAAGTAACTGGTAATCCACACACTTAAGAATAAAGCTAGATACCTTTCATCACACTAGATAAAAATACCAAGCCGAAGCCAGGCGGTGGTGGGCACGCCTTTAACCCAGTGCTCGGGAGGCAGGGGCAGGTGGATCTCTGTGAGTTTGAGGCCAGCCTGGTGTACAGAGTGAGTTCCACAACAGCCAGGACTGTTGCACAGAGAAAACCTGTCTCAAAACACCAAAACAAACAAACAAACAACTAACCCAAATGGGCCATAATCTAAATATAAAAAATAAATCTGTAAAATTCATAGAAGAAAACAGTAGAGAATTCCCATTACCTTGGAAATGTGATCTTTGTGGCTGGTGCCCCGTCATCTCTAGATGTGACACAGAAAGAACAGGGGAAAATGAGAAGGAAGTAGATGCATTTTATTTTATCAAAGTTATAAAAACTTACAAGGACATCATCTCATACAATGAAAAGACCTACAGATTGTGAGAAACCCTTGTAAATTATCTCTGATAAAGAGCTGTGCCCAGACTACATGAAGAAGTCTAATGCCTCAAGAATAATAAAAGATAATCAGACATTTCTCCAAGGAATAAGACAGATATGAAAAGCATGAAAAGTTGTCCAGATTCTTAGCTACTGAGGATCGTGCCGCAAAGCTGGGTGAACCAGGTGCAGTGGCTTAGGTCTGCAATCCTAGCACCTAGGAGAAGGCAGGAGGATCAGGAGCTCAAGGCCATCCTTTGAAGTGAGAGGATAGATATGATAAATAATGTGTGTAAGTGCTGGCAGGGTCTGGGTAAATTGTTTCATGAATCGCTGTGGAAGTAAGTGTGTGTGGTAGTTGCTTTCAAAAGCCTTCTGGCAGCTCTTTGAGAAGTTTATCATAGTTATCATATGACCCAGTAATTCCACTTGTAGGTATTTTCACAAAAGAATTTAAAACAGTGTTCAGACAAGTTCATGTACATGATCATTCATAATAGCCCATATAGCGACAGCCTAGTTGTCCACTAACTAGCTGAGGTGTAACCTGGTAGAATGGGATGTGTCCACCCTAGGGAATACTGTTGGGCCTTGAAAATAAGCGAATCCCTAAAGTGTATCACCACTGTAGTTCTGAGCAAACACAAGTATCAACTATGAAAATATTGAGGAGACTAAACAATGCTCGAAGCCGGGTGGTGGTGACTCACGCGTTTAATCCCAGTGCTCAGGAGGCAGAGGCAGGCGGATCTCTGAGTTCAGGCCAGCCTGGTCTACTGAACGAGTTTCAGGATGGCCAGGGCTATACAGAGAAACCCTTTCTCAAACAACCAAAAAGAAGAGGAGGAGGAGTGCTCCAGATTTAGGTAACTAAAGTCACTGCAGGCAAGGACTAAAGGCAGGGTGGAGCCTATTTGGTGTAGGCTTTGAAAAAGAGAGGGTTTACAAGCCAGAAGTGGCTGAACCTTGGTGGTGATGATGCTGGGTCACAGTGTTGTGCCACCAAGCTGGATTCGTGCTCACTGTAAAAAAAAAAAAGGAGTATGTATGTATGTATGTATGTATGTATGTATTTTGGTTTTTTGAGGCGGGGTTTCTCTGTATAGCCCTAACTGTCCTGTAACTAGTTCTGTAGATCAGGCTGGCCTTAAACTCGCAGAGATCCACCTGCCTCTGCTTTCTGAGTGCTGGGATTAAAGGTGTGTGCCACCACCGCCCAGCTAGAGCTTTTATTTATGTGTTGTGTATGTGCAGGCACGCATGTGTTACACTATGCATGTGGAGGTCAGAGGACAACATGTAGGATCAAGTTCTCTCCTCCTGCCGTGCCGATTCCAGGGACACAAGTCGGGTTGTTGGGATTGGCAGCAAGTGCTTTTCCATGTTGAGTTTTTTAGTTCCATGCCCACCTTTCATGTGTGTGCATGTGAGGGTGTGTATCATGTCCATGTGTGCATCTGAATGCACTTGTACACGTGTGTAGAAGCCAGAGTTGTCGTCCTCATTTGTTTTCCACTTTACTGTTTGAGACAGTCTTTTCCTGAACCTGGAGCTCACCACTTTGGCTTGGCTGGCTGACCAGCGAGCTTCAGAGATCCTCCCGTTTCTGACATGTGCCAGGGGTACCACCTTTTATGTGGGCCCTAGGGGTCTGAACTCAGCCTGAAGCTTGGGTGGTAGGTACTTCACCAACTTAGGCTGGCTCCCCAGCCCCTCTTGCTCACTTTGATGTCCGACTGGGCCTGATCAGAATCTGGGGGAGGAAATGGAAAATTGGAAAACGTTTTGTTGTTTATTTTTGTCTTGCTTTTCAGTCTTGCCCTCTGGGGCTTGAAGATCCCATCCCGTCCATTTATCCAGAAGTTAGCTGGGAAACAGGAACTCGGTTGTTTCCGCATTTTTGTGAGAGAGAGATGGGTACCTTTTGCCCTCTCTGCACTCAACCTACAGACCAGATGGGCACAGTGCAGGCCCGATATTCAGACCTTGCTTTGCGCTCCCAGGGAGGGTTCACAGTTCTGCCTGTCGGGCTCTCCTGAGAACAGACCCAGAGTGTGGGACGCTGTTCCAGGAATATTAAGCTGCTAGAGCTCCCCAGGGACGAAGAGCTCCATGGGCCTTACACGCTGGCGTCCTTCCTCAGTGACCCTGATATTAGCCATTGTGTCTTCCTGCTTTCCTCTCTGATAATTGCCACCTTTGCTCACGTTGCTTGTAGCTAAGGGTCACCACCCTGCCAGGACTCGGCTCTGCCAGTACCGCAGACCCCAGAGCCCAGCGCCTGGCCTCCGGGAACAGTGGTGCTGTGGTCACCAGAACCACTGGACTGTAAGGTAAGGCTGTCACCTGGGGGGGGGGTGAGAAGGGGTTCAGCTGGGGAATTCGACTGGGCTGCACCTTGGAAAGAACGTGCAAGTGTCTAACTCTTCAGAGGAATTGTGTGGATTTGAGAATAAAGTTTTGCTTGAGCACTTTTTTCCGAGCCTTTTTCAAAATGCAGTCACAGAGGCCAGGGAGGTGAGGTGTAGTGGGATTGCTCTGCGTATCCTCTGAGCTTGTCCCTAGGGAAGATTTCCTAAGGTTTTGGCGGTGTTTACAGCTTTTTCTAGCTAGCTCACTGCAATGACAGTGTCTTTATAAAGAAAAAAAATCCATGTCTTTATTTGGTTCATCCTTTTAGATTTTTATCAGGGAGAAAGGGGCAGTGATCACATCCTTAGCTGGCTCCTTTAATCCGACTTGGCTTAGCTACAGAAATCCAGGTGAGGATGAGGCATCCCAGACAAACTGGCTGCTGTGTTGGCAGAAGAGTTTTCTCTCTCACAGGTCTGTGTCCTCTCCCTTTGAGACCCAAAGGAATTGTTTCAGTCATTGTCATTTTGAGAGAAGCCTTGAACTTTTTATATAGCCAAGAAGATGAATCCCTGGACCCCGGCCCACACCTTCCAAGCCACTGGTTTCTGTTCTGTTTTGTTTTGAGACAGGGTCTCTTTATGTAGCTCTGGCTGTCCTGAAACTCTCTATAGACCAGCTGGCCTCGAACTCACCAATAACTGCTGCCTCTGGCTCTCTCAAGTGCTGGAATTACAGATGTGTACCACTGCGCCTCTGCAAGGCAATGGTTTCTTGTGCCTAACAGTCTTTGCAGGTTCAGCCTTAGGAACCGGTGTGCACGTGTGTGCGCGCACGTGTGTGTGTGTGTGTGTGTGTGTGTGTGTAAGGAGAAAGGGAAGGTGTATAGGACATGAGAGCACCTGTGTCTGGAGGAGCCTTTCGTCTGTCAGTGATGCAGTCTGCATCATTGCTTCATCCCCTCAATGTGACAGCGATGCTTTGGTGGAGGGGGACAGTGTGCTGAGAATGAGGTTACAGAGCTAGAAGCCATCAGTCCTCTCCTGAGGGTCTGTAGTCAGACTGGGAAGGTAGAATGTAGGTTTATAAAGGAAAGTGGGGACTGGGGAGATGGTACGATTGGCAAAGTGCCCGTAAGAAGCTTGAGGACCTGCATTCAGACACAGCACCCATTCCAGAGCCTGACGGCATGATCTCAGTGCTAAGGACACAGGCAGACTAGACTGATGCTGGGCCTGTCTCAAAAACAAGGTAGAACTAGGGTTTGTGGCGTACACCTTTAATTTTAGCACTGAGGCAGAGGAAGGGAGAAAAGAGGAAAGAGAGGCACAGGCAGGGACAGAATTTTTGTGAGGTCAAGGCCAGCCTGGTCAATGTAATGAGTTTCATCCAAGTCAGAGCTACATAGTGAGGCCCTTTCTCAACACCATACCACAACCACCAGCACCAACCACACCAACTACACCAACCACACCAGCAACACCAACCACAGCAACAGCACCAACCACACCAACCACAGCAACAACACCAACCA
>LOJH01013484.1:23019-39986 GCA_001685095.1 Ellobius talpinus
ACCATAGCAACAGCACCAACCACAGCAACCATAGCAACAACACCAACCACAGCAACAGCACCAACCACACCAACAACAACCATAGCAACAGCACCAACCACAGTGACAGCACCAACCACAGCAACCACAGCAACAACACCAACCACACCAACCACAGCAACAGCACCAACCACACCAACCACAGCAACAGCACCAACCACAGTGACACACCAACCACAGCAACAGCACCAACCACACCAACCACAGCAACCATAGCAACAGCACCAACCACAGCGACAACACCAACCACAGCAACACCACACCAACAACACCAACCATAGCAACACCAGCAACACCAACCATAGCAACAACACCAACCACAGCAGCAACACCAACCATAGCAACAGCACCAACCACAGCAACCATAGCAACAACACCAACCACAGCAGCAACTCCAACCACAGCAGCAACTCCAACCACAGCAACAGCACCAACCACAGCAACAGCACCAACCACACCAACCACAGCAACAACACCAACCACACCAACCACAGCAACAACACCAACCACAGCAACCACACCAACCCCAGCAACCACACCAACCCCAGCAACAACACCAACCACAGCACCAGCTGATGATGACGATGATGATGGTGATGCAGAAAGCAGAGAATGATTGAGGAAGACACTTGACTTTGACCTCTGGCCTCCATACCCACTTGAGCACATACCCAAACACACCCACCCACCCCCACACATACCTCCATCCTTACCCCACTCCCATCCTACACTCAGTGGGTAGCTAGGATAACCTGTGCTGAACTCATACTGAATGAGGGATGCAGGCCATACAAGTTATCAAAGTTAGAGAAGGGCTGGGAACTAGAAATCTGCCGTGTGATTCTTGACCTAATTATCTAGGTCTGGCAGCCCTGCCTACTTTGCCTGAAGATTCCCAACCCCTTACCTTAAAAAAAATCTTAAAGATGACTGGCCTAGGCTGATGTATTACTGGCTTCTTTTAGCTCTGTAATTATTAAGATTTCTGATCTTTTTGTTACCAAATAATAGGTAAGAGCCTGGACTTCAAAGTTAGAGTTTGGCTCTGGCCTCTGGCTCACTGTTAGCCATGTGACCATAGTTAACCCGGTATGCCTCGGTTTCCTCATCAGTAAATCTGTATAATAATAGTAGTTATGTCATGTCTTCAATGTGAAGTTTAAATTAGTTGCTATTTATAGAAGCCATAAGTACACCTAGCACGTAGAAAATGCCACAGAAATGTTTGTTAAAAACAAACAAACAAACAAAAAAACACAACTAACTACTTTTCCTGTTTTTCTATCAGGACTGAAAAATCTTAAGACTTATTTCCAATATCTGACTGTTGTGTGAGGTGTATGTATTTGTTTGTGCGTGAGCATGTATGTGTGTGTGAGTGTGTGCATATGTATGTGCGCGTGTGTGTATATGGAGGCCCAGGGCGGAAGTCAGGTGTCTCCCTCAATCGCTGCCACCTTATTTTTGGAGACAGGGTCTCTCACTGAGCCTGCTGCTAATCGGCTGGGCTAGACTGGCTGGCCGACTAGCTCCAGGCATCTGTCTGTCTTTAGTGCTTGCTGGGTTTCAGACTTTCTCAGCCAGGCTTTTCAGTGAGTGCTGGGGATCACAACGTAGGTTCTCACACTTGTACAGCAAGCAGTGTACTGACGGAGCCACCTCCCCATTCCCTCCAATATTGGGCTTGATTCCACGTAACCACCATTCATTCCAAGTACAGTGAATCCCAAGTTCAGTCACCCCGATGGCTCGGAAGCCACCCTGAGTGCGTGCCACAAACTGTTTATGCTTGGCACAGCTTCCAGTTAAGCACTGTGGAGGATTTGGTGAGGACCCACTTCTGGCCCTGCTCTGGTTCTGCGTGCAGGCTGTGCTGCGGCTACCCAGGATGACGGGTGACCCTAGTGATGTTCTATACAAAGCATAGTCTCACAGTAGCCTCTCTAGTGATGGGTAGGTGGATTCTTAGGGGGTTGTTCCTGTCCCAGATCTTTGACCTGTAGTAGCTTTTACCCTTAGTAACTCATATCTCTTGATTCTACTGATGCCTCCATTTTCTAGCCCACCCACTTACTCGGTGCTTCCCTTCTATCCACCCCAGTCTTACTTCAGCAGATCTCTTCTGGTGAGGGGCTTCCATAAAGCTGTGCTCACTGTCCGCGTTCTTAGAAAGTACAGGCTGTCTAGGAAGCCTCCTTGAATGCCGCCATCTGAATAATTCTAGGCACGTCGGGATAGACAAATAGACGGGCTTTGTCTTTGCAAATGCCAAAACGTATTTATTTCTGTGTGATGTGTTTGTGGGCACGAGCCTGCAGAAGTTGGAGGGTATGTGTAGAATCGGTTCTCTTCTGCCTCGATGAAGACCATAAAGACCAAACTTGGGTGGCCAGGATTGCACGGCAAGGGCTTTGAGCTGCCCCCCCCATTTGTTCTGAATATCAGTTCTTTAGTTGTTCTGAATATACCAGCTATTTCCTTCCTCCTCGTCATCGTCCTCTTCCTCCTTCTGTTCCTCCCCCTTTTCTACTTCAGGAAAGAGTCTCACTATGTAACCTTAGGTGGCTTTCAGTCAAGGGCAATTCTCCTGCCTTATCCTCCCAGTTGGACCCTTAAGCCTAGCTCCATACAAGCAATTTTCAGACTTACGCCAATTAATATGAAAATCTATTTTCAAGGTCTTTGACCGCAAACACTTCTTTTTGGCAAAAATAGTGAATTTTTCTTGCAGGGTATAATTTGTATACTTAGCTATTCTTATTAATGTTTTGAAGTCAGAATCACCTTGCTTTTGCCTCCTGAGTTATCTCTGGGACCACAAGTATGTACCACACCCAGTTTTAATATGAAAACAAATTTTGAAGTAGAATTACCCCACGCTGTTTCCTTCTTTGATTGCCATTTCATTTAGTAACTGCAGTCTGACTGATTGATGGAGGAACTTCCTTTTCCCTCCACACTCAGTCTGCTTCCTGCACCCTTATCTCTGAGGTGTGGAATATCATCTGCATTAGTCAGGAGTGGGCCGCGCCCACAAGGAAGTTAACTTCCACAGAAAGGTACAGTCCTCCATGTTCCATAGCGGCGTCCCGGGTTTTGAGTGTGTCCATCTCAGAAGCGTGGGTTTAAAGTGCAAAGATCAGTTCTGTCTTTTGCCTCTGAAGGAAAGCTCAGTGAGCTTGCATGTCATGGGAGATGACGTTGAGTGACTTACTACAGCCGATGTCCAGATCCACTGCCAGTGGTGTGTTACAGCATTCTAGAACATGTCTCTTGCATTATTCGATACGGATCTTCAATCTTGTACTGTGGAACTATGCTAAAGTTCATTAGCTCACACGGTAACAGTGTGTACTCTATAGAGTCTAAAGAGTATATTTTCTCTGTCTCACCAAGTTTTTTTTTTTAAAAAAATTATTCCTATTTTATGTGCATTGGTGTTTTGGCTGCATGTTTGTCTGTGTGAGGGTGTTGGGTCCCCTAGAAATGGAGTTATAGACAGTTGTGAGCTGCCATGTGGGTGCTGGGAATTGAACCAGGGTCCTCTGGAAGAGCAGTCATTGCTCTTAACCACTGAGCCATCTTTCCAGCTCCCCTGTCTCACCAAGTTTTGACACTGACTTCTTGAAGTTCTTTTTAGGATTTTATCTCTGAACCTAAAAAACTGCTTTGTTTTTTTTTCTTTTTAAGGAACAACTTATATATTTTTTTGACTCTAAATGTCACAAGAGTCTGTGGCTTTAAGGTTTATTTTTGATTGTGTGTACGTGTGTGAGTCTGTATACAGGCATGCACACATAGTGCAGGTGCCCACAGAGGTACTGGATTCCCCTAGAACTGGAGTTACAGGCTGTGCACTGGGACCCAAACTTATATGCTCTTAACCACTGAGCTATCTCTCCAGCCCCCGGGTCTGTGGTCTTATGTGATAGGAAAACATGTATTTATTTATTGCTTATTTGTTTGTCTGAGATGGGGTCTCTTATGTAGCCCAGCCTGGCCCTGAACTTTTTTACACAGCTGGAATTGGCTTTGAACTCTTGGTCCTCCTGCCTCTGTATCCCAAGTTCTAGGATTCCAGACATGTACTGTATGTGACTTGAGCCCCTTTTGTCTTAGGAGGTGGGCACTCGGAAGAACTGATGTTTGTCCCAGGAGCTTCCTGGTTTCTGGGCTCCTCGTACCTGCCCAGTTTCCCTGAGTCATTCTTCAGGAGGAACTTCTCTTTAAATGCGTGTTGCTAAGGGAGTTGAACTAGCATGGGACTAAGGTGTCACCCGGGAGCACAAGAAGGACACCTCCCAGGTTGTGTGTCTGAGCCCTTGGTCCCATCTCCATCAGGATGTAGTACCTGGTCAGGCAATACTCCTGGTGTGCTTCTGCACAGAACTTGGTTGTATGAGTGGTTGAATTTAGAACAGGGCAGGGATACAGCTCTCTCTCTTTCATTTTTACAATTTAAAAATGTGTGTGTGTGTGTGTGTGTGTGTGTGTACACATGCAAGTGTCTGCTATGTATGTGGGTGCCCATGGAGGCCAGAAGAAAGTATCAGATTCCCTAGAGCTGGAATTACAGGCAACTGTGAGCCACCAGACTAGGATCCTCTGGAAAAGCAGGGCTCCAGCCTCCTCCCTCAAATGTTTGCGACAGCAACTGGCCTCACTGTATATCCCTGGCTAGCTGGCTAATCTGGAACTGGGTATTAGACCAGGCTAGCTTGGAACTCATAGAGATCTGTCTGTTTCTCCCTCTCAAGTGCTGGGATTAAAGACATGCACTGCCATGCATAATATCTGTATTGTTATTATGTGTATGTGTGTGAAGGGATGCCATATGTGTACATGCCTGTCGAGGTCAGAAGCAAGTTTTAGATCCCCTGGAGCTGGAATTATAGGCAGTCGTGAGCTGCCTGACCTGGGCGCTGAGAACTGAACTCCTGTCCTCTGAAAGAGCAGCAAGTGTCCTTAACTGCTGAGCCATCTCTCCAGCTCCAAGGAAACATTCACTTAATTGATGATTTCCATGAACTCTAGGCACCCTGGTCTGTAAAAATTTTTATTGTGTGATAAAGGGATATGATTCTAAAGTTTCCTGAAGTATTAGTGATAGAATATTTGTGGGTTTATTATCCGCCTCTATGTAACAGTCCCTCTTTATCACAAATTCAGATGCTATTTAGTTGTGTAAATTTGGTAAAAGTAACTTTTATTTATTTAGTACAGTTCTGATTTTTACTAATATAATTTTTAGAATCTTGAACAAATGTATTTTTTGTGGTGTGTACATGTGTTGGCACATGGTGTTTGCATATGTACATGTTTGTATACGTGTGTGTGCATGTGTGCATTTGTGCGTACATGTCTATGCACACAAGCTTTTGTGTGGGGGACACAGACTGATGTCTTTCTCAATTGCTCTCCCCTTTATTTCTTGAGACAAGGCCTCACTGAACCTGGAGTGTACAGATTCAGCTCTGCAGGCTCGCCAGTGAGTGCCAGGGAAGTCTGTCTGCCCCCTGCCATGCACCACTGTGCCTAGCTTACGATGTGGCCTTAGGGGCCTGAACTTGTTCTTATGCCTGCACAGCCATTCCTTTACTGATGGAGCTGTCTCACCAGACCCTTCCTGTTCTGTGTTTTGAGACAGGGTCTTCCTACAGAGCCCATTGGCCCGGAGCTCACTATGAAGGTCAAACTGGCCTTGAACTTGCAGTAATCAGTAATCCTCTTGCTTGTCTAGGCTGACAGGCATGCTGCACCATAATTAGATGAGCATGTGGTTTTTTATAGATGTGTTGATTGAAGATATTTTTAGTCAAAAAATATTTTGAATAGTATAAGGATGTGTTTCCCCTCCCCTCGAATATCATGTAGTGTTTTGGGAACATTAAGTATCCTAGTGCATTTTAAAAACATGGTCACTATTAAACCCACTTCATGGTTTGGTACACTGAGTCACCAAACATGTATAATGTCCTACATGTAGCTGTATAGGTAAATCAATACAATAGGATAAAATCAACATATTTCAAATAAAGATCATTACCTTCAGTAGGCAGAATCTCCTGAGTTATATAAAAATGAGCTGGAGACGGAGAGGCAATCTGACTCCACAACTGAAGGCCTTGCCATCATGCCTGCCCATCTGAGTTCAGTCCCCAGGACCCAGCTGGCGGAAGGAGAGGAGCCACTCCACATATGCGTCAGGACACACCCGAGTGCACACATGTGAATAGATACATGTAATAAGCCCTTTTCACTGAACTAGGTAGTGTGTAGGGAAGGCTGGCCCCAAAGGAACACGAAGCTGGAAGGCTTCCTGTTGGTCGTCACCTCGTTTCTCACTCTCCCCTTGTTTTTCTACCTCTTCCAGGTAAAGAAGTCATTTAAGTAAATGTGCATCCCTTGTTCTTTGCTTCGACTTGACCAAGCAGGTAAGGGTCTGTTTTTTTTTCTTATAATTGTGATACTAGCTGTATGTTTTATGTAGTGTTCTGCCTGATTGTGGGTCTGTCTGTGTTGCACCATTTCCTGTTGAGTGAGCTCTTACTGGCTGACGAGTTCTCTGTGTGACTGTTAAGAAGGCACCCATAGGGAGATTCACTTCACCTTTAGCCTCTCCCTGGTTTATGGCCTTGGTGTACCAGGCGTTTCCTGTGGTCGAAGTCACTGCCTGATAATCCAGAACCTAGTTACTGGTACAGTATTTGCTGGCTTCTGGTGACCTGATTTACAAATCTGTCTCCTCCTAGCAAGGAGTTCTGAAAAATATATGAATCAAACACGAACTGAGATGGACTTTGCAGTCATGTCAGGGACATGGAAAGCAGTGAAGCCAAGTTCCATGGAAGGAGCCATGAGGATCCATTGCATGAGTCTACACTCTCAGGGCAAGAACAGTTGGTGGAGGAAAATGGACAGTAGCTTCTTGACCCATGGAGCTTGGGGCTTTGTTGGTGGGTCAAGATAGCTCAAGGACTCAAAGCCAACATTAGGAAGGTAGTGGAGTGCCCAGTGCTCAGAAAATACCCGCCTTTGGCCTTGTGGCTTGGGGAGTGAGCCTGGGCATGTACAGTCTACCTAGTCTGCAAGGGGATAGAAGAACAGAGAAGGGTCTCAGCTAGAGAAGAAAGAGCTAGCGACAGTCAGGAGAGAGGAGCTTTTGGGGGTGAAGTTCATTTCTTGGGGCAGGAGGAAGTAGATGTGTGGCAGATCCTACAGATTCCCAACATGGAGAGTCAGGTAACAACTGCCAAGTGCAGAGAACCAACTGGCATGAGCAGCTTTCTTCCCCCTCAGTCTCCTTCGCAGTATGAACACAGGCTGCTGTGGGAACAGAGGTGTCCATGACCTTTAGTGACCCGCAAACTCAAACCTGATTGGTGGTGTCTGCCATTTCTACTGCTGTGGCCTTGGTTGTGTAAAAGCAATAGTGGTAAAATCGCTAGTGTCTCAGCAAGGGAAGGGCTATCTCCTGCACTGATGGTCATGGTGTCTCAGCAAGGGAAGGGCTATCTCATGCACTGGTCGCCATGATGTTCTCCACCAACATAGGGGAAGGAGGTGTCGTCATGAAATGATAAAAATTACCGTTGGGTCTGGAGAGCTATCTCAGTAGTTAAGAGCACTGGCTGCTCTTGCAGGGGACCCAGGTTCCATTACAGGCACCCATGTGATGGCCCACATCATTAGCACAATCCTCTGTGCCAGAGATTACGTGTGCCCTCCTCTAGGTCTCTAAAATGCCATTGGTGACGTAGGCGGTGAGTTCACCTTCTTATGACGAGGAAATGGAGTGTGGAGAAGCATTCCCGGGCAGGGTGGCTAGCTCTCTGGTGAGCACACTGGTAGTTCCTGCTTGCTTCCTTAGCCTCCTCTGAAGGCTTCTTCAGAACCCTGCCCGCGCACCCCACTTATCTTAGGCATGGTGCTTGCGGTATTGGTACCATGATAGGTGTTCCTGGAAGTCATGGTGGCTTTTGCAACTGGACGTTGTGCAATAGGCTATCATGCCAGCAACATCTTAGCCATGCCTGTGGATGAGCTGTCTCTCAGCTGACTTGCCAATGCTCCTAGGAGGCCCTGTGGCAGCCTGGGGTAGCTTTCTAGTCTTTGGCCTGAAGAATAAGCAGAGCATCAGTTAGCATCGGTGACTGTGAACTTCCTGTTGTTGTGCACTGGCTGCCGTCTTATAGCTGTGGAAAACCGGTTTAAATTTTGAGGGGACTTGTGTAAGAGTTTGCCCACAGTGTCTGTCCAGACACGACATGTCGCCAACGGGGGCTCCCGTGTTCATGTTCTCAGTTCCCGCTTGGATGTTTCCAGCAGCAGGGAGGGCCCAGTGCTAGAGTTTCCTTTTCATCTCAGGGAGTCTCGTTCTCACTGATTCCCACCACAGCCTATGGCTGTTGGACTGAACTCTGTCTCACAGAGGGGCAGTAGATGCCAGTGGCTGAGGAACCTGTTCGCCGCTGCTGTCAAGCCTGGACCTGTCTGCTATCCCTGTTGTCTCTATAGGGATTGCTTTTCTTACGCAAACAAAGCTCCTCACCAGCACAGACACCCCAGCCTGGCTCTGGTTTCCCCACTAGGTTGTTTGTTCCTTCAGCAGGTGTGTTTTGGGCATCTGCTTGGTGCTGGCAGGAGAGAGAAGGTGAATGGGACACACCTCATTTGTAAGGTGGTCCTGCTCTTGAGTACCTGCCTCCCCGTGCTATCTGTAAAGGCCGCGGGCTCACAGACGAGCGTGAGGAAATGGCGGATAGGTGTTTTCTCAGGAAAAGGTAAGGGGCTAGCAATCGATGACGACAAGCAGAAACAAGTTGCAAAATATGGCATCTCCATGGAGTTAATCCAAGGGAGGGGGCGAAGGAGGAAGAAGGAGGCTCTGCCCTACAGGAAATGAGGATTGTGTCTGTTTATAATTTTGTATTTGTGTGTGTGAGTACAGACGCGTGCACGCACAGCGCCTGTGTGGTCAGAGGACATCTTTTCAGAGCACGCCTCACCTTGACTTCGCTGAGGTGCTGGTCTCCCTTGTTTTCGCTCTTGTGAAGCTGCTCCAGACTCGCTGGCTTGAGAGCTTCCGGCCGGTTCTCCTGTCTCTGCCTCCATTCCTCTTTAGGAGTGCAGGAATAGCAGGTGCGTGGCACCACATCTGGCTCTTTTGTGGGCTTTGGGAATTAAATCCAGGCCAGACTTACGAAGCAAGAACTTTTTTCACCCACTGAGCCCCCTCTTCAGTGCTCTGTGTATTTTTTTTCTTAATGAAACTTAAGATAGTCATTAAATATTGAGGGTTTATTTGTAAAAATATTAAAATACAGATGGGCTTGGGCGATGACTTAGCAAGGGAACTTGTGACGTGTGAAGCAGGTTCAGTGAGGAGTAAGGCGAAAGCTGTCCTCTGGTCTCTGCGCATGCATGGGAGCACGCACGCACGCACGCACGCACGCACGCGTTAGAGAACAGTTCTGTGGAGTCAGTTTTCTCCTTCGGCCTTCACGTGGGTTCCTCGGGTAGAGCTCAGGTCATCAGACCTATACAACAAGTGCCTTTACCCACTGAGCCATCTTGCCAGTCCACTTTAATTTTTAAAAAATAATTTTTTATTATTATTTGTATGCATATGGGTGTTTTGCCTGTATGTATGTCTGTGCACCGTGCGCATGCCCACAGAGGTCAGAAGAGGGTGTTGGGTTCCCTGCAGCTAGCGTCACAGACACCTGTGAGCTAATGTGGGAGCACTGGGAATCAAACCCGTGTCCTCTGGAAGAGTAACCAGTGCTCTTAACCTTTGAACCATCTCTCCAGCGTCCTGGTGCCCCTTTTAAAATTAAAATCTTCTTTGAGTGTGCGTATGTGTGCGTGGGTGTGTGCATTCCTGCTCATCTGGGTGTGCGCCA
Source organism: Ellobius talpinus (assembly GCA_001685095.1). NCBI lineage: Eukaryota > Metazoa > Chordata > Mammalia > Rodentia > Cricetidae > Ellobius > Ellobius talpinus. The sequence continues at coordinate 32,964 of LOJH01013484.1, forward strand.
TGTGTAGTGCATGCGGGCGCCTGTCTGGGTAAGACAGTTGTCAGCTCTCCTGGAGCTGGAGTTCCAGCAAGGCAAAAGTTGCAAAAGTTCCAGTTGCAAGCCAGACAAAATGGGTGCTCAGAACTAAGCTTGGGTCCTCTGCAGGAGCAGCAAGTGTTCTTAGCCACGGAGACGCAGACCCAGGCCCGCCTAGAACTCTCAGTCCTGCCTCACCTTCCCAAGTGCGGAGGTTAAAGATGTGACCAGCAAAGGTACAGCAGCAGGTGGAGAAGGTGTCTTGTCGGGAGCAGGAGGTCAGCTGGTCACATTGCATCCACAGCTTAGATCCAGAGAGCGAGCAGCAGGTAGCGTGGGCTGTAAACCTCAGGGCTCACCTCTAGCGACACGCTTCCTCCACTGAGATGCTACTTCCTAACAGCGTAGTTAGCTGGGAGTGCTTCACATTCAGACCACTTGAAGTAATTAACCATATATTGTATTGGGATATTAAACGGGTACTAATATTACACATATAGTTATTGTATATATATTAGTATACTATATAATTGTTATATTAATATATAATACTTATGTCGTTTTCCTTTTCATGTGACAGAACAACAGGTAAGAATTAGTTCTGTTTTATGTAGACCTTTGCTGTATTGAGAATTATTTCCTCCAGGCAGTGGTGGCATGCGCCTTTAATCCCAGCGCTCGGGAGGCAGAGGCAGGTGGATCTCTGTGAGCTTGAGACGAGCCGGGTCTGCAGAGAGAGTTCCAGGGCAGACGGGCTGTTACACAGGGAAACCTTGAGACAGATTACTAGGATGGCTTTCTGCATCTGAGTCTGAACATTTCTGAGGCTTTGGAACCTTTGAACTGTTTGTCCGTAATAACTCCATTTTATCAAGGACCTTGTGTTTAGTAGGAAATAATAACAGGCTCCTGTTACTGCTGTCCACTTGAGAGGTTGTGTTTCTAGGATTGTTGATGAGCTAGTGTTTTCCCGTGTCCTAATGCAGGTACAGTGTTTTCCCATGTCCTAACGCAGGTACAGTGTTTTCCCGTGTCCTAATGCAGGTACAGTGTTTTCCCATGTCCTAACGCAGGTACAGTGTTTTCCTGTGTCCTAATGCAGGTACAGTGTTTCCCATGTCCTAACGCAGGTACAGTGTTTTCCCGTGTCCTAACACAGGTACAGTGTTTTCCTGTGTCCTAACGCAGGTACAGTGTTTTCCTGTGTCCTAATGCAGGTACAGTGTTTCCCATGTCCTAACGCAGGTACAGTGTTTTCCCGTGTCCTAACACAGGTACAGTGTTTTCCTGTGTCCTAATGCAGGTACAGTGTTTCCCATGTCCTAACGCAGGTACAGTGTTTTCCCGTGTCCTAAGGCCTGATCAGAATGGCGTCCTGTTCTGCTTCGCTGTCTCTTGTTATTCTTGTTCCTCATGGAGCACTAGTCCTAGAGAGAACCCTTAAACAGTGATGGCCACGAGCCCTTCTGTAAACCTGCAAGTTACTCCTAGGTCAGTGAGGCCGAGGTTGCTGTCAACGATAAGGAAAGGCTCAAGAAGTCAAATAAGTCACTCAAGGAGTTAAATAAGTCACTCAAGGTTATGTACCCAGCAAGACAGCTGGGACTTACACTGAGGAACATGCTGCAGAGTCCAGGATCCTGTGAGTGTCGGTCGGTCCTGGCCCCACCAGCTCCTCCCGGTACATTCCACACAGCTGCATGGTATTGCCCATATAAATAATTGCTGCACTTGTTGGGGCCCTGGTTTGCGCTCTGCTTATTTTTGTTTATTTCTTGTTTTTGAGACAGTGTTTTACATGTAGCTGTGGCTGGCCTGGAGCTCTTGTTGTAGCCCAGGCTGGACTAGACAGTATTCTCCTGCCCCTGCTTCTCCAATGTGTGGTCTACTCTTACATAAATTGATGAAGAGGGCTAGATATCAGTGATTGCATAATTCCCATGTAGGAATTTATACATATCTTCCTCTTCTGGGCACATTTTTGTTTTCTAAAAAGTACAAGGGGTGGGGCTGAAAACAGCCTTTGTGTTTCTCACAAGGATTGCTCTAAGTAGGAAACAGGAAATCTGTCTTTGTATCAAACACGTCTGGGACCCAATGCTGAAAGGGACCAGTGTGACCCATCTCCGTTCTATGCCGAAAGGGACCAGTGTGACCCATCTCAGTTCTATGCCGAAAGGGACCAGTGTGACCCATCTCCGTTCTATGCCGAAAGGGACTAGTGTGACCCATCTCCGTTCTATGCTGAAAGGGACTAGTGTGACCCATCTCTGTTCTATGCCAAAAGGGACCAGTGTGACCCATCTCTGTTCTATGCCGAAAGGGACCAGTGTGACTCATCTCCGTTCTATGCTAAAAGGGACTAGTGTGACCCATCTCTGTTCTTTTGCTTGTTTTATTTTCATGTGGTGCTGGGGGCAAACCCAGGAACAAAAGCAGGCACATGCTTTTCTTCAGAGGGACATCCTCAGCCATCCATCCACTCTGGCTAAATTGCCAGATCCAAATTAAGGGAATACTGTGTATATTGTAATTAATTAATGCCCCTTCTCCAGCTGTTCAGTTGTGACTTGGACAGATTGAGATTAAGGTTTTCCTAATATAAACTTTATTTAGTCGATATCCTCGTCAGTTGATCTTGCTGGTAAATAATGCAGGCCTTCTCTTAGACGTAGATGATTGGAGTCCTGCTCTGTTTGTGGTCATTAGTCACGGTCACCACAGTCGAGGGCTCCTGAGCTTCCCTTTCCTTGTTTGCAGCGTGGAGACAGAGTGAGGGTACACATAAAACGCCCACACAGTGCCTGACACATAGTCATAGCAATAGGTGCTAGCTCAGGAGATACTGGGCACCCATAAAAAATGATTCATAGAAGTTTAATAGCTTGGGAAATTTTCTACATCATAATGTTTCATGAGAAAAGCAAAAAATTTAAATAGATTTTTGTGAAATATTAGATCTCACTTTAGAAAGCAAAGGAGGGCTGGAGAGATGGCTCAGTTGTTAAAAGCACTTGTTCTTGCAGAGGACCCAGGTTCTGTTGCCAGCAGTCACATGGTGGCTTGTAACTCCAGTTCCAGAGGATCAGGTGCCCTCTTCTGACTCCCATGAGCACCAGGGACCCATGTGGTGCATATAAATATATGTAGGCAAAACATGCTTTTACATAAAATAAAATAAATCTAATTTTTTAAAGCATAGAAAAAGTGTTGAAAATACTGGTGTTTGTGCTCCTGACCATCAGTGTGTGGGGCACTGTGGAATATAGGTGAATAAAACCCAGTTTCTCTTTAGAAGAAAGGTCTTACAAAATATTTATTTTAGTTTTTACAACTATATGGATACACATGTATCTGTGTGGGGTATGTACGTGTGAATTCAGGTGGCTAGTGGAGGCCAGGGGCGTCGGGTCGCCCTGGACCTCACAGGCAGTTGTGAACCACCTGGTGTAGTGCTGGGAGACGGGTCCAGGCCCTCTGCAGGAGCACCTAGCCGTCTCTCCATCCACAGGAAAGAATTTTAATAGAAGACAGAATTACAGTCTGGGGTGGAAGAAATGGAGGAAATCCAGGGTGTTGCTCAGATCTCTGTCAAGAGGTGTAGGCTGTGATGCTGTTCTCTCAGAGGGGATATGGTGAGACTTCTAAAAGACACAGTGGTTTTGTCTGGGCCATGCTGTGGTGTCCAAGGTAGCTACTATATAGGGGGCAAGTGCATCTGTCTGGGTGAGTTGGGGGTGCAGGCTTGAATCTATAGATAAGGTTTAAGCTTTGGGATGGATGAATTAGAACTCTATGAAAGTCCGTATAATTAAATCAGAGCCCGGGCCTTCGCTGCATCCAGACAACTGAAGAGAACCTTTTGAGAGTCCCTATAATGGCAGGATGGTAGTGGCACACGCCTTTAATCCCAGCACTAGGGAGACAAAGGCAGGCAGATCTCTGTGAGTTGAAGGCCAGCCTGGTCTACAAGAGCCAGTTCCAGGACAGGTTCCAAAGCTACAGAGAAACCCTGTCTTGAAAAAAAACCCAACAAAACAAACAAAAAGATCCCCTATAATGTAGTACGGGTGGTCTGGTTATGATTCAGCTTGGCCACAAATGTTCTCACACCCCAGACAGAAAGGGCTTAAAGTGGTAGAAGCCTCAATTTCTTTCCTGAACTGTTTAGACTAACACTGGAAATCCAACTTCCCGTAGCCCTCAGCATTTGTCTTCCAACTTGCTCTTTAAAGTGGGAGCAGGGTTGAAAGAGAACATGCCCCTTCCATGTAAGACTGTTTCCTCGAAGTTACACATAACCATTTGCCTAGACTTACCTGCCAAAATGTAGTCACTTAGCCATCAACATGCCGAAGGGAGACTGAGAAACAAAATCTTTATTTTAGGCTTCTGTGTGCCCTGGTGTCCAGTTAGTGATGCTGATAACATCTTGTATTTACCTGGGGAAGGGCTCAGACTGGCTCATCTGGAAAGCCAACATAACACTTTCCATATTAGGTCATATATATGTCTCCAATTTAAGTTGCAAGTATAAGCCAGGTGCAGAGGCTAGGGACAAAGATCGCTTGTGCTTCAGTGTGAGACTAACTTAGGCAACACAGTGAGCCTCCTGTCTCAGAAATGGAAGCCAGAAGCCAAACAATTTACAGCAGCCATAAACGTAGGTGCTTTATAGTGTTGCTGTGTGTGCCTGTGCTTTGTCTTTTGGAAAGACCAGTGACTGCGCTGAACTGGAAGCCCAGCACAGGTATTTGTTCTGACAAAGACGAAATCCACTAATGATTAACTTTGAGTCCTGTCCAGAATAGCAGCAGGTAGCCCAGCGTCCCTCTCTACTGCACTGATTCAGAGCTCCTGAGAGTTTTCATGATTACATAAACACTTTCAGTCTACAGATAGGAGGGTGATAAAGTACTAGGTGGGCCATCTGAGGGTCTTCTCTGTGGTGAGTGGGAAGGTTGATCTTCTGTTTTGGCTAGCTGCTGTGGAGTCATATCCACGCCCAGCAGGAGCTCTCCCACCGAGCTACCCACAGCCTGAAAAGGAAAACCATTCGGTCCTGGCTGTAGGTCAGCCTCAATTGAAACCAGGGCCTGGCGGGCAGTCCAGCCTTCATGTTGCATGTGGCCCAATAATAAACGGTATATCCTTGAACCATATGAGAATCCTCCCCATTTTTTTTAAACATAACTTGATTGTCTGATTCTTGAGCATGAACTTTGTAGATGACCACATCACATTGCAGTGTTAAAAGGTTGGAGTAGCCAAGCGGCAGTGTTGCATGTCTTTAATCCCAGCACTTGGGAGGCAGAGGCAGTGAGTTCGAGGCCAGCCCAGTCTATAGAGAGAGTTCTAAGATGGGTTCCAAAGCTAAATAGAGAAACCCTGTCTCAAAACAAACAAACAAACAAAACCCAAGAAACAAAAAACAGAAAACAAATGAGAGTTTGGACTAGCAGAGTGCTCGCTACCCATCTGGAGGAGCCAGGGCTCCTAGCTCAGGAGGTGACTGTGGTCTTCCATCAATTACCTATAGTCAGCTGTCTGCAGTTTTGGCTTTTCAAGAAATTGGAGGAAGATGCTCCTCGCAGTAGCAAGTACCTCCCAGCAGGTGTATGTACTTAGTACGTATATAGGGTAATAAGTGATTTGTTACTTCTTTGATGTATAGGCCCTGAAAGCCAACTACCATTAGCAATCAGAGCATGGCTGCCTGGTTGGGGGTGAGGGTGACTGATCCCCAGTTTTATAGGACATCTAAGAGTTTACTGGAGTGGAGCCCATGCCTCCTGGGGCTCTCAGGCTGGTATTTTCTACATTAAACCTGTCTCTTCCAGCTGGCTGGGGTGGCACACACCAGGAACCCCAGCCATTGAGGCTAGAGTAGGGCTTGTGAGTTCAGGGCAGCAGCAGGGGCCCAGGAGAAACCCTGTCTCAAAAACAAACAAATGACTAAACAACCATTCCCCTTCTTTTAAGACTAAAACAGGATAGTGAGAAGATCTAAACTGCATAGCACACAGGAGTGTATTTCGGCCTGCTCTAGTAGTGTGAACACCTTAGCCTTGTATGTACGTGTCACACAAATTTCACATAGTGTTTCCACGCCTAACAGGTTGACTAAGCAAAGCATGCTTTTTCTTTCTCCCTGGGAAAGACGTGCACAGTGGAAAACGGCATGCTTCAGGCTGGGGCGTAGATCGGTTGGCAGAGTTCTTGCCTAGCATGCAGGAAGCCCTGGGTTTGCTGCCAGTACCTCAGAAAGGGCCTGGCACCAGTAATCCCAACGCTTCTGAGGAGCAGTCAGGAGACTCAGGGTCATCCTCAGTTAAGGTAGCAAGTTCAAGGTCGGTCGGGCCTACTTGAGACTTTATCTCAAAAAAGCAAAATAAAATGACAGGCTCCATCCAGAATGGGAGGGAGAGGAAGGTGAATGTTACCCTTTAATTAGATTGCGGACAGGGTCTAGTGTAATACACTATTGGTAGTTTACTGTGTAGGGGAAAATGAAAGTGTTCCAGCTTTAGACCATGTCAGGAGACCTCAGTGATGCCAGTATTGATCACCAGTCATGTTCTTGGTCCTTCTCTGTTTGTGCTTCTCATCCCACAACTGCCATATGAGGTATAGAGACGATTGTTGATCAGCACTTTACAGAGGGGTAAACTGAGGCACGGCAACATAACAGGATTTTCCTATGGGCACACACAGCAGAAAGGCCAGACTGTAGCTTCAGTGCAAGCTCTCCCACCACCAGAATATAGTGCTTCTTAGTAGAAAATCGCAGGAGACAGTGCATTGTGAGGTTAGCCCAGAGATCTGTGAAAGAAGAGACTAAGCCCCATTTAAAGGCAGGATACGGGTTCTGGGGCACATCTGGAGTTGTACCAGGGTGGAGTGTTGGCAGAGAGAGGCCTCAGCAGGGCAGGGTTACAGATGGGATTTTTTTTTTTGGTTTTGGTTTTGGTTTTTTGAGACAGGGTTTCTCTGTAGCTTTGGAGCCTG
>LOJH01013485.1:0-11793 GCA_001685095.1 Ellobius talpinus
TTTAGCCATTTGAAATTCTTCTGTTGAGAATTCTCTGTTTAGATCTGTACCCCAATTTTTTATTTGGATCATTTAGTATATTGATAATATCTAATTTCTTGAGTTCTTTATATGTTTGGGAGATCAGACCTCTGTCAGATGTGGGGTTGGTGAAGATCTGAAGATCTTTTCCTATTCTATTGGTTGCTATTTTGTCTTTTGATTATTTCCTTTGCCTTACAGAAGGTTCTCACTTTTAGGAGGCCCCATTTACTAATTGTTGATCTCAGTGTCTGTGCTACTGGTGTTATGTTTAGGAAGTGGTCTCCTGTACCAGTGCATTTAAGGTTACTTCTCATTTCTCTTCTATGAGATTCAGTGTGACTGGATTTATGATGAGGCCTTTGATCCATTTGGACTGAGTTTTGTGCATGGGGATAGATATGAATCTATGTGCATTCTTCTACACATTGGCATCCAGTTATGTCAGCACCATATGTTGAAGATACTTTCCTTTTTCCATTGGATAATTATAGCTTCAATGTTTTTGTGTCTCCTGACAATATACATGCAAAATTCAAAGCTACATTTTATTAATTTCAAGATAGAGACTTGTTGGTTAAGCTGGAGTTTCTTTGTTTTTCCCAGAAACTTGTGTGACAGCTGCATCTACTCCCCTCCCTGCAGGGACCACAGTGAGTGTCCCGGTTTTGTGCCAGGTTCCGGTGTGTGTGGAAATTTGTTGTTTTCCTCGGTGTCTCCTCCATGGGGTAAAACCATTTGCCAGTGACTTTCTGTCTGTCCATCTTTTTCCTCTCTGTTGGCACCAGGTGACAGAGTTTCTCCTTCTCATTTTTTGCATGTGAACATATCCCTTCTGATTTTAGACCAAAGCAAGAATACCCGTGTATGAACACATGGGCACACACACGCACACACACACACACACACACACACACACACACTTTTAGAACTTGCTAGTAATTATATGGGGTGGGGTAACACACATATATCCTTTCAGTTTGTGATCTTTCTAGAACTATGGTGTGATTTTATTACCACATAATCTAATATAAATTCTGTCATAACTTTTGTTGTCATTTTTTTCTGAAACATAGGAATGAGGTTACACAAATAACAGTTAATTATTCTAGAATTTATTCCCACTTAGAGTGTGTTTGTGAGGAAAACATTTGAACTTAGGACATTAAATCTCTAGTCCTTCAAACAGAATTTCCAGTTACCAAGAATATAAATGATGCTGGTATCTTGAGAGGAGAGCCTCAAAATGCTTTCTGTAAAATCGTTTCTTCCAGCTACTGCACTCACCACTGTGACCCTCATGGAATGTATGACAAATTCACATAGTTCAGGTTGTGTTTCTGAGAGAATAATTATGGAGAAAAACAGAGTTCAGGGAACAAGGGAGAAGTTCTTGAGATTGTTGCAATTAAAGCCTACCAGATTTCCCAGATTTCCTATGAAATAAATATCATTGACTGTCTCATGGGGATATTGTGCTATTGACAGTGAACAATATTAAAAACTAAAAACAGATACTGCACAAAATGCACACACACTAAGAACTTTTTAAAAATTAAAAGACAAAAAAATGTAAGGGTTAGGGATATAGCTAGTGATAGAGCTCACACTTAGCTGTAGATACCAACTTTAGAGCCCCAAAGGGTTACAGAACAAACACACAAACAAGGCAAAAACATCAATTTTCTTTTATATTCATATGTATAAAACTTTCTGTATAGGATCAGAAAAGGGTAGAGGTAATTCAAATTCAATTCAAAGATGACACCTAAGTGGAGCCTCAGAAGGCTGGTACATTTGGAGGACTCTGGAGGCAGGAACTGCCACAGCCTGCTGAAAGGCTTGTTACCAGGATTCATTTGTTTGGTGTACAGAACTAACTCATATCTGCACTGACAACACATTGAGAAAGTGGCACTGGTCCTTACATCGAAGCAACCGGGGATTGTTTTGGGAGAAGTGGAGAGTGCTAACTCCCATCAGGGGAGTTTGCCAAAGTCTGCAGCCCCACTTGACAGTGATGTTCTTTCGCTACATCTGCCTATCTGACTGCTTTCTGGGGAAATCTGGGAATCTCACTAATCTAACTATGCTAATAAATCTCTAATAGTTAAACAGTGGAAAGTGAATAAAAAATGAAAAGCACAGTGTGAGCACTGAAGATTAGGAACAGGATCATGACTATTGGTCACTAACGTAGTCCCAGAGAAAGACTGAGGAAACAGCTGACTAAAACCATCATGATGGACTGTGGACTGAGATGCAGTATGCAGCATGGCCTAGTACAGCAGAAGTCATAGAGGGGGTCTTGGCTGATGAAATAAGACATTAGGAATTTAATCTGAAGTCACGAGAGAAAAAAACATGTTTGAGAGTTACCCTTCACTATCCCCCATGTACCTCATATTACTTTACACACACACACACACACACACACACACACACAGATATTGTTTAAAGTTCATGTTCTCACTCCTTGCCCTTGAACTGAGGAAGAACTTTCTTGACATCTTAAATGTGGGGATGCTTATATGAATAAAGCATTTCCACTGCAATCATTCCCCAGTATGGAATTTTAACAAAGTTGAATATAGTGCACAGACACATGATAGAAAATAAATGACAGTTGTTTCATCTGAACTAATTAGACATCTGGCATACAATCTACAGCATCCCTTGTCTCCTTTCTTGTCGTGTGTGCCAATGCTGCAAATCTCTTTGCACTTAAGAGATTTGTTTTCCAACTAGCCTCTCAAAGAAGGAATAATTAAACCAAGTTTCACAGTCTTCAGCTCTAAGAAAATTAATGCCAAATCTCCTGCTTGACATGACCTTTACTTGGACCGAATATCTTTGTGGAAAATTTGTTTCATTTTGATTTTCCTGCTAAGATTAGTTGGAAAAGGTAGACAAAGCTCAAGTCAAATTCCTCAGGAACTTCAGAGCCCGGAATTTCACCCAGATCTAAGAGCCTGCCTTTTTATTACTGGTTGATTCAAGTTTTATAATGCTTGTATACACCCTACTCTTTATAGAGGAGGAAACAGACAGCCTATTGAGACTGTAAGGGCTAATGTATCAGTCATTCATTGTGCATCGAGCTCCATGTAGCTTTCAGTAGTGCTTCAAACTCTATTCTGGTGTGACTTACAGCTGACCTTTGACCTTGAAACTCTCTGTGAACCCAGGACTGATACCTGTGGGAAAAAAAATCTTATAGGATGCTTGTTTTTAAAGGATATGCATTTAAAATTCAGACTTTAAAGCCTTGCTTCTTTATTTTCCATGTACAAATATGAGTGCTATATGTCTAAAGTACAAATTATAAAATAAAGACATTAGTAATGTCATTGTCTTAAGAGAGATAAGAACAAACTCAATGATATTTGGTGTGTTTTAGACATTTTGTCTCAAATTGCTTTGTTTGAATATTTTTGGGTTTTTGGTATTTTGCTTGCATATTTTGGTTTCTCTCTGTGTATGTTTAGTGAGTATGAGAGTTTTGTATGAGTTTCTTGGTTTTTTTGTTTCTTTTCTTTTTGTTTCTTTTTCAAAGAGATGAGGAAAGGACATGGAGTTTTGTGGGTGGGGAGGTGAGGGGGATCTGGGAGGAGTTGGGGGAAGGGAAAACATCACCAGAATATATTATATGAAAAATTCCTTTCAATAAAAATTAACAAGGAAATGCAGGGGGGACTTAAGTGATGCAAAAGGGGTTACTAACCATCCAGCCTGTGTTCAGGACCACTGCTGCCCTTATTGGTATTGACCTGGTGGGAATTTACTGATTCTGACAGTTAGACTTGCTTCCTAGGAAGCTATGCATAATTTGTTAATATATTCAAGTCAATGGCCCAAACTTCTGGAAGTCTGTACCAACAACCTGCTGCCAATGGTCAGGGATTACAGGATTATTTCTATCAATCTTTCAAGACTGAGTTGGAATTCAGTCAAGGTTTGCTTTTTTGAGCATGACACACAGAAGGCGGGAAGAATTTCTAATTTTATCATCTGGCCATAAAGTTATGTTTTAGTGCTAGCTAATTTCATTGATTTTTAAAGTGTACTTGTGTAGGTTTACAATTAGCAAGACTGCTTTGTGGCTGAAGCAGTGCATTTTGGGATATATGAAGATGCTTTGTGAAACACAGGGGAAGACTCAGAAAACTGTTCTAAAAATCAGTTAGCAAGGGGGTCCTATCATGAGCTTATCATTCACGAGAGTATGTATCACCACACTTCAAGAGGTGATGCTACAGGTTTCAGGATGTCACACTGCAGTTGAGGGGGCTCTATGGGTTTCATACCAAAATGTTTCTGCACAACTGTGCAGATATATCACCATCTGAAGCATAATGTGTTGGAATTTAGAAAGGTTAGAGATAAAAAAATGAATAAGCCAGTGATTTTAGGTTGCCAACTGAAAACATGTAGTGTTCTGTAATTTCTCTGTTGTTTGTACATATGATATATGAATGGGAGTCATCTGTTACTAAGTACTTCTTTTACTAAGACTTTTACTAAGTACTTCTGATCCTCCTGCCTCAGTGTACCATATGATATATGAATGGGAGTCATCTGTTAATGGAGACCATGGCCAGTGTGTGCGTGTGTGTATGCATGTGTATGTGTATAATACATGCGTCTATGTATGTGTGTATGTATGCATGTGAGTGTGTGTGCATGTGTGTGTGCGTGTGTGTATGTATGTGTGTATGTATGTGTGTGTAGATGTGTGTGTGCGTGTGTGTGTATGTATATGTGTGTATGCATATGTGAATGTATACATTTGTGTGTATGTATTGTGTGTGTGCATGTGTGTGTTTGTGCATGTGCATGTGTGTGTACATGTGTGTATGTATTCTGTGTGAGTGTGTGCATGTGTGTGCGTGTGTGTATGCATGTGGGTGTATGCATGTGTGTATGTATTGTGTGTGTGCATGTGTATGCATGCATGTGTGTATGTATGTGTGTATGCATGTGTGTTTGTATGCATTTGTGTGTATGTGTGTGCATCTCTGTGTATGTGTGTGTGCATGTGCGTGTGTGTATGTGTGTGCAAATGTGTGTGTGTGCATGTGTGTATGTGTGTGCATGTGCGTGCGTTGTGTGCGTGTGCATGTGTGTGTGCATATGTGTATGAGTGCATGTGGGGGGGCAAGCCAGTACACAGGTGGGAGAGAGCAGTTAATTAACCACTTACACTATTAGTAAAAATTCTACTCTTTTGAGACTTTTACTAAGTACTTCTGATCCTCCTGCCTCAGTGTACCATCAGGCCTGGCTGTACTGGCAAATTGAATCTTCTATCTTTGAGTGACATGCTTCATGGAATTATTTTTGTGTAACTCTCAGTTTTATGTGAGTCTCTAATTCAAAAATTATTTGTTGGACTATTAAACAGATAGTCTCTGATCAAGTACTGAATTGATTTTGGTTAAGTATAAAATGTGACTCACGTTGCAGCTCTTGTTTTAACCTACGCACTTTGTCCCCAGACTCTTGATCACTGAGCACATTTCCCTGCGTGCACTAATTCAGACATTTTCATTTGTCTTTAGAGAAGTTTCCAGAACTTCACAGAGCTCATCTAACTTTTAGATTACATATCTGTAGGAGGTTTGTTTTGTCATAATCTTTTCAGATCTGTTTCATGTTTACTAGTATGGCTTTTGTCTGTGATTATTTTACAGCAGAGCTTTAAACCTCCTGTTCCAGCTGCAATGAGGCTTTTTGCATGATACTTTGAAATCTAATTTTCTCAATTTCAGTTTTACAAATATTATTATCCCATCAATAAGCGATTTTTGCTATGGTTTTAACCACTGGGAATTTTACTTTTGGATGATGATGCCTACTGAATCAAGTTAGTCAGGTTTCTGTCTTCAGTGCTCCTAAGGATGTCTGGTAAGGGCTCTATGGGGGGCAAGCACAACTGTTAAAAGAATAATTGAACACTTTCCTTAGGAGGCTGAAATATGAGATGACAAAACTCTTTGAAATAAGATCACATCACATAAAATCTTGAAATATTCTCAAAATATGTGGAGTTATTGCATCATAACAATGATTTGCAATTGGAAGTTGCCATCCAGAGTCCAGCATAAGAGTTGAGTCCCAGCAGTATGGAAGGTTTTGTGTGAGCCTCTCTGGAGACTGAAGGGTGTCTTATGCTTCTGTGTTTGGCTTTTCTGTTGCACAGAAGCACCCATAACAAGCCCAACACACTTTTTCCACAGTTTCCCCAAGTTTCAATGCTATTTGCCTTACTATTTATTGAAAACTTCTAAGTTTTCTAAGTTGAAAAACAAAATGTACATTAACTGTTTATCCTCTCTCTCTCTCTCACACACACACACACACACTTTTACATACACACACACACACTCACACTCACACATACCCAGGGTACTATTACTTCACCATTTTTCCTGTTACTTTTTTTCAGTTTTTGTAAGATGCCAGCCATTATACTGAGCATCTGTCTTTGCTCTCGCAGTTTAAATCCATATTTTCCTGTAACTTCTGATTTTGATACCTTTAAAGGAGAGGAAGCTATTTTTTAACTTGAGAACTTGAATGTTAAATGTATTTGACACGGCTTCTTGCACCATACTACTTTGACACAACAGTCCTTGAGAACCAGCTGCCAGTGGCAGAAGGTGTTGCTGATGAACTGAAGACACAGACAAATCCAGGACTGCACAAAGTGTGCTTAACCAGTAATGTGCGGTCAGAAGTGTATCCCTGATGGGAGCAAGACAGGGTGATCCCTACACTTGCATTTTCTCAGAAACATTAACACTTTAACAGAAGCAGGCTGATCATCCAAAACAGGAAATGGTCGCCAAGGTAGTATAGATTTTCTTATTATCCTGTATGGCTTCAGTTGCTTGTCAGGGGAAGGAAGTCAGAACGATGGTGGTTGCATTTGAAAGGGTTGTATGTCACTTTCTCAGGTCAAATCGTTGTGCTCCCAAGTCAGTTGTGTTGTTCTGTACACATCTTCCTGGCCTGATGCCTGTGACTTGTGTATTTTCAGAGGCCTTGGATGCACTTTGCCTCCACTGCAAAGTCCTGCTGACCTTGGACAGTAATGTGAACCTGTCCCTCTCTCTTAAGCCCACAGTTGGATGGAATTCTCATGGACAAATAAGCAGAGATTTGGCCACCCCAGAGAGGGCACCAACAATAATATATATATGAGAGAGAAATAATTCTACCCATGTTGAATTTGAGAATTCAATGAAATTACCTGTAGGAACACAGTTGAGGGGTCACTTTCACAGAATCATGGGAAACTTACAAATGGCTGCACCACTGTAAAAAGAATATCTTTCCTCCCAGCAAGTGCTAAACATTTGTAGATATTCCGATAGGTGTCCTGAGTCCCACTCCCAATGCCCACCCAATGTTAAATGTCATTATTTCTTTGTAGGAAGATGGGGCCTTGTGAGTCCATCAACCACACCATGATGTGAGCTCAATCTTGCATGGTCCCCTGTGGGCATCATAGCTATTCAGAGTTCAAAAGGTCTTCGAGGATGACATAGTGTCCTGTAAGATTTGTTCTCATTGCTACAGCCAGCACTTCGTTTAGTCCAGTTATATAATATTACTTACACATGTACAGAGTTTCCCCTACAGGATGCAGGATATTGAGCATCCATCTCCCTGTCTTTGGTTCATACAAAGCATGGTGAAGAATATGGCTTATGCTCAAAACTAATTACAGGGTGCAGATAACTGGACAAAGAAAACACTAAGTTAATATTATACTTTCGCTGGTTAAAGAAAATAGGTCAAAAGTAGCTGGAAGAAAAGCAAATGGCATTGATGTGACTGTCAATTGGCTGTCAAATGTAAAAACAGAGAATTCAAGAATTAATCTTGTCATGAAGGGACAATTGCTGTTGAAGCCCTAAACAACATCAGTAAACACCACCAAACAAAACAAAGAAAAAAACCACCATTGCCTGAGACAAAGCACCAAGGAAGACGTTGTCAGTCCACATGATTACAGAATGCTCAAAGAAGAAAACCCTAGCATGGGAGCAGCCTCATAGGATTTTTACAAATGTCCTCAGAGGGTGATGGGCTCCGGTTGCTCTGGGGTGCTCCATCATTCAGGATTGCTTTCAAATACTGCTGTTGATCCTGGTTAGATTTATGATTAAATAATGTGCTTCCTTGGGTTACATTGTGAGTTAAACCAACACGTGTGCCAGGCTGGAGGTTAAACACTTTCTCTCTACCTTATCCTCTCTTTAAGGAAGCATTAGAGCGACCAAGTACAGATCTGTAGTCAAATAGCTGGTGTCTGTGGCTGAAAATAGAAATCAAATAATAATGAATGATAGGGCTAACAAGAGTGGAAGGCCTAGTTTTTCTAATAACATTAATAATGTCAAAGATATTACATGAAGAGTCAGGCAGTGATGGCACACACTTTTAATCCCAGTGCTTGGGAAGAAGCAGGTGGATCTCTGTAAATTCAAGGCCAGCCTAATCTACACAGAGAGTTCCAGGATAGCTTAGGCTATACAGAGGGATCCTATCTTGAAAACTACCCCCAAAAAGAATTTACATGAAGAAGTAGATTCTCATAAGAAAAATACAGTCCTGCAGTGTAGGTCTGACCTATATAAAAATCTCTTTCAAAGTCAGTAAAAGAGTAACCCAAGTTCTATTTGTGGAAAATGAAGCCTCAAAAAGATGTTTGAGTTCAATCTGTGGTTCTAAAAATCTCTCCTAATAACAATGACTGCCAACATGGAACATTAACACATCACTTTCTACCTTCAGAAAAATAGCTAGGCCTCAAAAGGGAAGGAGAGAAAGAGACCTCATGAAACTTTCTATGTACAGAAAGTCTGCAAGTCATATGACCTGGTGTGATAACCGTAAGTAGTGGAGAAATGACATAATGAGACAGACATTTCTATGTGCAGGGAGAAGAGGAAATTGATACAAAAATTGTCAAGGGTCATCATTTCTGTGAAAGAGATTAGAGGCCATCAGGTGACTGTGGATGTCAAAATCTTGATTGACAAAAAAGAGAGGACACAGGACAGCATACCAGACAATATAGTTCAGTTCTCACAAGTCCAGATCCAACACCTCATTGTTCTTTCCAGCATATACCTACCTTTGGTTGTGTTTTATTTCAATCTTTAAGTTTTCCACCTCTTTAAAACAGCAACCTGTTGTCGTCTGTGTATGTTACCACGTGCATTCCTCTGGTCCCTTTGCATGAACTTTGTCACTTAACCTCAAATCAACCTGTGAAGTGAGCTGCTCTCATCTTCTCCATTTTAGAGTGGTGCTAACAATTTCAGCTCTTAAATTGCAGTAAAATGGAAACTATAGATAGCATCCGTCTAAAATAGGTATCCCATGCTCATCCACATCTGTGATGCTCTGGTTCTGGATTTGTAACGTGTTTTTGAATGCCTGGCTCTGACACACACCTAATGACACATTCATGCTTCTCTGCTATCTTTCCTGTGTCTCTTGCTTCTCTGCCCAGTGTTCATTCCTAGCCACTAAGTATGTCGTTTAAAAGTTTTATATCAGACCTTCAGATCTCCTCAGCATTCCCACTGTTGTGTCTACTTTCAGGCCAGTCAGTCAGTCATGGCAAAGGATATTGAGGGCCTTTGGAGTCCAGCCTAAAGGTCCACTTCAGGGTTTATATCAGGCGCTACAGCAAATGAAAGGGACTTAGGATATCTGAGGGTGAGCGAACTCTTTCACACATATACTGTTTCAAACATGTTTCTTTATTCTTCTGACTCTCTTCTAATTTTCCTGTTCTAATTCTAATTCCTTCTAGTTTCTTCTCCTCTAGCCTTAAAAAAATTTCTCCCTCTCTCCCCCATGTATGCCTTGAAGCAATGAAAAAAATATGAGTTACCTCTCATTGATCAAAAACATATTCCTAGGGTAAGTAATAAGGAGTCAAGCTATTTACCATGGCAACACAAGGTTTCAAGGTTTCATGAATAAGACTGTAATCAGAGCCTGGTAGTGCACTGCCCAGAGACACTGCACTTGAGACATAGGTCTTTTGTCAGCTAGACTTGGCAAGGGAAGAATTAGCATGCTTTTCTTAGGGTGCTTTGTGTAGTAACCTTGGTTAGATACCTGTGACTTTAACCTTGTTCCTAGCTGTAAAGTTTTAAACTTGTGATCTATTTACAAAAGCTTTTAGTCTAGTTTGAACTTGCTGTGAGAATTGAACTAATTGTGTGCAGTTAGTCTGAGCCAAAGAAACAAAGCAGGCTTTTAAGTGTCTACGGTCCTCGTGGGACAAATAGATCTAGTTATGAACCATGTCCTAGTATATTTTCTATCTATCAAAATTATACAGGAAATGAAAAAGTATCTTCCTTACCACCCACAGACATATGTACCCATAAGATTGAGATGTAATCATGAAATTACATATGCACATCACATGAGATTGCATGCTACAAAGTAGGTATTTTGAAGACACCAGACTGCCTTAGCAAATGTGGGCAAGAGTTTTGTCCACAAGGCCTTTCCTGGATAAGATTAATCTCCATCAGAGAATTACTCCTCTGGTGGGTTGACATCTGAACTCTAGTTGTCATCTGCTGTAACTCTCATGGCCTCCAACAAAAGGGTGTTTTGGAATGTACTTAACCAAATTCTCACTATGTATTGTATTTCCTAACCCATCAAGTCACGAAAATTTTAGATGTATACATAAGAGTCAGAATATAGCCTTCTAGAAGAGAATAAAAACTGATATCTCAAATACATTTAGACATTTCCTAGAAATGTGAAGAAAAGTCTTTGGGGAGAACATGACACCAAGCTATGGTAAAGAACATCCAATGGACCATTTGTAAGAGATTCAAAGGTGTTGCATGGTTTGATGTGCTTTGGAGTACATCTTGTGATGGTGCAATGTGCCTCCCTTTAATCACTTGAAAGAAATATTTTTAGAACTTCAAGTTTTGCCCATTAGGGCAACATAAGACTCCTTTTCAACAGAAGACAGAGCTTTTAAATGACTGTGAGACACCTGGGTAGACTAGTTGAAAACTGTTCACACCTTGGAAACATGTCACTGAACTCTTCTTCTCTAGTTTTTGTCATTCTAAATTCTTAGAAAAATGAAAATTCAAGAAGAAAACTGCTAGCAGATCATACACCCTTTAGTGCATCAATAATGAAATGATGTGATGTGGCTGGATTCAATTATGTTTATTCTAATCTGTATTCTTCATACAAATTTTTTGACCTGATGCAAACACCAAGTACCAAGTGCTTTATAATTAGCTATTTCTGAGTGAGAACTCATCTTTGGAAATAATACACCAAGCTCAATCATAAATGTATATTCCATAAACCAAGTAAGCTATTAGAGCAACTAACCAAATGAAGACTTGTACACATTAGGGAACAACTCTTAAAATACTATTAACAGCACATATTTTATGTAAGAAGGCTAAAGCAAGCAGACCATCTGTGCTCTGCCAACTTACCCATGATCCTAATCTTTATTACAATTTCCTCTATTTTTAGTCAAGATTTTGAAAGTATCTGGAAGTGCCCTAGTTAGCTGGAAACATATGCTCTTCTTCTCGGCATGATCAATCAGGAACTCCACAGTAGCTGTTCAACTGTACTTTCAGATGCTTCTCATGCCACCAGGCTTGTTTATGTTTGAGGTGGTGGTTGATGGTGGCAGTGTGTGTGTGTATGTGTGTATGTGTTTGTATGTGTGTGTGTGTGTGTGTG
>LOJH01013485.1:11840-22830 GCA_001685095.1 Ellobius talpinus
TGTGTGTGTGTGTGTGTGAGAGAGAGAGAGAGAGAGAGAGAGAAAGTGTGTGTGTTTCAAGATGACCTATTTTGGCATTGTAATCCCTAAATTAGCCATATTATATTAGTGACTTCTGATTAGTGCTAGGATGAAATACTCAAACAACTTAAGGAATTAAGGAATTAACAAACTTAATAAACAAATTATCAAAAATAAACAAATTATCAATATAAAAAATAAAAAAATAAACAAATTATCAAACAACTTAAGGAATTAAGGAATTAAATAACTTAAGGAATTAAGGGTTTATGTGGGTCTACAGTCTGAGGGTACAGTCCATCAAGGCAGGGAAATCACGGCAGCAGCGGCTGATGGCATCTTGTCATATTCCTTCTGCAGTCAGGAAACAAAGAAAAATGGATACTAGTGCTCACCTTGCTTTCTCCCTTGTACTCAGTTCAGGACCCCAGTCTATGGAATAGTGCAGCTCCCTTCAGATGAATTAAATCTCGATAAACCCTCACAGGCCTTTATAGAGATTATCTTCCGGATGTGTGTAGGAGTCAATACTAGCCATCACACAGTGCTTAAGTGAAGGGCACCCCCAATCAACATTTAGAGCTTTTTTTATTGTGCAAAATTTTCAAGTTCTCAGTAGACTACAGAGACTGACAAATGCATGAGTAGTTTTTAACATAATTGGTCAGTTGTTCTTGATTATTCTAAGAGAGCATATTATCCTGTGGTCTGAAGGGTTGTTTGACCATGGAAATATAGCAGAAGTATCATGTGCTCCATAATGAAATAGGCTTCATTGTTATCTCAGCAGTAGCTACTGGTGAGACTTCAGTCAATAAGAAAGTACGTTAGCTTTCCAAATAGCAGGGTTTCCTGGGAAAGAGGTCCCTTGTCACTACTGCACAAGTCACCTCACACATTGTGGGTGAGACAATATAGACTTCTTTTACTGCCTCTACACTATCGTCCTCCCCTCTTTGAAGTTATGACATTATCATTATCTGGCCTTACACTCTCCAATTTCTATTTGTTTTATACTAGAATAGCATGGTTGCAAAATGTAGACTTTGTTTTGCCCTCTGGTTAGCATATGATGACCATGAAGAAAACTTGGAGTAAACAATGAATAAACATAATTATCTGGGTTTTGGGTTCTGTTATAGGAATTATGGTTTCTTAATATTGAGAAAAATACTCATTAGACATGCAATAGTTAATAATATATAATATTAGCTTAATTAAGGAATTGAGCTAACCTTCCCTTTGCACCTCATTTTGAATGCACTCTAGTTGATGATATACTGGTGTGGAACAAAGATCACAGGGAAATTCATCATAGAACTGAAAGATGAAGTCATAATCACACCAGCATTTGATCTTCCAAGGCATTAACCATTTTTGAAGAAACATTACAATAACTTATTTCATGAGTTCCTAGATATGAAACAGGATCTAAAGATTTTCTGATATTCTTTTACCTCACATCCAAGTCTGACTAAAAAGATATAAAAAGCTAGTTGTGCATAAAGAATTGGCTGTTGTTTAGTGACATGACCAAAAACAGGATCTCAGCTTTCTGACTCACAAAACAGTGTCCAACAGTGTCCATTATGTTACAATAAATTATTTTTGTTTGCCTCAAAAGTGTACTGCTTAAAAATGTGGGAAAGGAAGAGAATTAGTGGCACTCACAATTAATGACTACTTCCCTGCCACCAAGAATCACTAAACGTCTTCTTCAGCCCACTATTACAGCCAAGATGCAGTGCTCTTCTTGTGATGAGGGCCAAATCTGTGAACAAATTCTAGCTTAAATTAAAATGTGAAGAGTCCACAGCCTAGTTACTAAGGTTCCAGTGCTAACTTCACATTTTTTGACAAATGCACATGATAATATAGAATAGTAAAATTGGGGAAATTGGGAAAAAGGCATATAATATTTAAGGAACTCTATACTCTGATTCTTTTTAGTGTTGTTATTTGAGACAGGGAATCTATGTAGCACTGGCTAGTCTGGAACTCCATGTGTTGACTAAAGTCATCTTGAACTTGCAGAGATTCTCCTGCCTGCCTCTATCTCCTAAGTGCTAAGTTCACAGTCATGCATACCTAAACTATAAAAAAATTAAAAGGAATATTAAAGAAAAAAATAGCTTGTGGCAAGCACCTGGGTGATGTCTGGTGTGTTTCTTCTACACTCCACGCAATAGAGCTATAAGATACAACATATAACAGACAACAAAGATGAAATGATACTCAGGATATTTACTCTTTTGTCCTTTTATAGAAAATAGATCATATAATACACACTGACTACAATTTCCCCTTCCTCTATTCCTCCCAGTTCCTTCTGACCTCTGCTTCCATACAGATCCTTTCTGTCGCTCGTTAGAAAACAAAAAGGCTTCTAAGTAACAAAATAAAATAATATAAAGCAAAAGCAAACATATCAGAATAAAAGGAAACAAACCAACAGACAGAAAAGAGCTCCAGAAAAGGCATGAGAAACAAATATAGATGCAGAGACTCACTTGTTTAAACACTCAGAAAACTTCTAAAAACATTAACTGGAAGCTATATTTTGTACCCAAAGGACAGGAAAAATAAAAAGGAAGAAAAACATAAATGAAATAAAAATTTAAAATTAGATTAAAAATAAAAAGGCTCTGACTATGAGACAAGGGACTCCCAAAGATGCTACTGAATTTGTCTTCTGTTAGCTGTGTACTGCTGGGGATGAACCCTGTCCTTAAGAGTACTTTGTTTCCCCAGTGAGACTCTCTCAAAGAAAACTAAGTTTTCCTTTGCAAGTTGGTATCAACTGGAGATTGTTTCTGAGCTAGGGATGGGGGCCTGTGTCCACTTCTCCTTTCAGCTATAGGACCCTAACTGGTACAGACCATTGCAGGTTTTGAGTGTGCTGCCTCTGTTTCTGTGAGTTCATCAATCCTGTTGGTTTAGGGAGCCCTGTCCATGACATTTACTCTTGAGCATCTTTGACCACTAGGGCTATTGGCTTGGTCCTGTGATGTTGGTAAGCATTGTTTGCATTTAAATAAATAATCTTTAAAAAGAGATAAACTGATAATTTATCTCTTGACACCCATCCAAAACCCAAAATTTTAGTTATTGTGAAAGCTAAAGAAGCTCTGCCATGTGGAAGTGCATGCTAGAACACAGCCACTGCTGTGCCCCTCCACTAGATGATTCTCCACTGGCAGAATCCATGATGTGGCAGAATCCAGATTCTGTATATGTGTTGCTTTTATTGGTTAATGAATAAAGAATTTGCTTGGATCTATGACAGGGCAGAATAGAGCTAGGCAGGAAAACTAAATTGAAAGCTGGGAAAAAGTAGGTGGAGTCAGAGAGACACCATGCAGTTGCCAAAGAAGAAAGATGCCTGTGGGAGCCTGCTGGGAACTTGCCCATAGGCCACAGCCTCATGTTGATGCACAGATTATTAATGGGTTAAGATATAAGAGCTAACTAGAAATACGCTTAAGCTATTGGCCAAACAGTGTTCTAATTAATACAGTTTCTGTGTGATTATTTTGGGTCTTGGCTGCCTGGAAATGAACAAGTAGCCTCAGCCTATAGACCCATGTCTAGTTGCCTGCATTGTTGTCCAAACTGAGGAAGTTTCAACTGTTCACATTCCTAGTGAAGATACAATGCCCAGTGCATTGACGTCCATTGGGGAGGTCATCTTGTAATTATAAGATGCACTCACTAATTACCCTGCACATCCAGTCGGTGTCAGTTCCATCTGTGGATTCTTCTGGTTGGGACCGAGATCCAGGTGCAAACATTACCAACTTTCCTGAGTGTGCTTGTCTCATTGCCTGCCCTTCTCTGAGTCCCTTCCTTACTGCTTCTTAATGATGTTTTCTGGGTCAAGTAGCACAGAGATTTGACTTAAAATCACCTGTAGCAATTTTAAACAAGTTACTTAAAATCTATGTGTCTTAGTTTCTTTATCTTTCAAATATGGATAACAATTCCTAAACTGCAATCATTAGAGACTAGAGATGTAATGGATCAAGATGGTGACACGTGCCTTTAATCCCAGCACTCGTGAGGCAGAAGCAGGTGGATCTCTGACTTTGAGGCCAACCTGGTCTACAAGAGCGAGTTCCAGGACAGGCTCCAAAGCTATAGACAAAGCCTGTCCCGAAAAAAAAGTAATGGATCAAAAACTGGGTGTCAACTGTGCCTCTTTCCTAGGGTTCCTGTGCATCCACTGCATTAAAAGGGATGGTCCAAGGATGGTCCAGAACTCCAGCAATGCAGATGAAAAAAATCCACTCATTAAGTAACTAAAAGGAAACCCTAGTCTGTCTCATTCTTGCTTCTAGCTGACTGTCATTACTGAAGGGACTGGCATTTGTCTCAAGACACCCTATGACAAAGCTCTCAGCACAAAGAATGTTTATTTTCCCAAAAGGGAAAAAGCTCAGGGAATAAAAGGCAAAGACAGGAGATAGAAAAGACAGGAAAAGGAAAGGGAAGGACTGCCTCTGGAGAGGGAGGATACAGGCTTAGCCCATAGTCAAATGACAATATATCAAGGTAAAAGGTGAAATCCCATGTTAGGATGAGGTGTTTAATTTTAGTTGGGCGTGTTAATTAGAGTAGCCAAAAGGGGCTTTTGATTGCTGAACTTTAATACTTTTATAACTGGCCCTTGGTGGTCAGCCTCAGGAGGAGAAAGTTACCAAATAAGGGAATAGAACTTTGTGGCTAGCTTTAAGAATGCAATCTAATAGTTTTTTAGCAAGGCAGAGACAATGTGGAACTAGGGCAAGATCTGCCAGAGCCATTTTCCTACACTCAGACCAGGTAGAGTCCCCAATTAGAATATGGTTCATTCTTAAGTAGAGCATTGCTTGAATTATAGGTTCAGTTATTTGCTAATTTCTTCCTTTCTCTGTAAATACATATCTAAAGGCATGTAATCTCTACATTGCTTGCTTTTTACTGGGTTGCTTTCATAATCTTGGTTGTTTTCATAGTTTTTATAAAGCCAAAGAAATTCATATCCTATTTTCTTACACAACATATTTCATTCCAATTCTAAAATATGTGAGTATTTGCTGGATGCTAATATAAACCAAATTGTGGGTCCCACTTGTACAGATTGTGAGTGCATACATGTAAACACTTTGGCTACAACTATTAATGTAGAAATCCTAGAGAGAAATTTTCAAACTTTTCATGGTTAAATGTTGGTATTATGATAAAATATGGGTCCACAACAAGTCTATGACTCTATATGCATGCATGCTGAATCATCATGTGAATTATGAGCTTTTGTGAATGTGCTTACCAAGAATCATTCTGTCTTTCAGATCCACTGCTTCAGAAATCTTTGCTCTTCAGAGGCTCTGATGTGCAAAGTTATTGCCAACCTTTTGCTTTAGTCAAATGACAGTGTGTTCCAAACATTCTACGCCTTTCTGTAAACAGCTGTTTCCATTCTTGAGAAGGAAGACCTGAAAAGAAGCAATAGATTGTTCTCAGACATCCCTTCCCTTTAAAAAAAATATAGGTTTCCCCAGTGTAAAAACAGACTGGAATCAAAATTGGCTAACAGTGTCTTTTGCAGGGAGCTGTCTCACTGTAGAACAGGAGCGCTCATTTCGGACAAGCTGTTCTGTAAAGTTTATTTAGACTGGAGCCTTTGTGGGTGTGAACTGCCTTTTAGCTACCGAAGTTTTCTTCCCCTTATCATTACTGCCACTGCTTCTGATCCATCAGGTGTAGCAATTAGAAGAAACCCTTTGCAAAAACAAGATGTTTTTCAGAATAGGTTGAACAGTTGGCTAGACAGAAAAGAGATACAGTATCAACAAAAGGAGGTCTGTTCTCTTGAGGTGTGTTGCTTGCCCAAATGTAATCTCATATGTGTAAAAGACTGGGCAGGGAATGAAAACCGTCTGTGTGTGTCCTAACATAAACTGCCATTTCACTAAGAAAATGAGCTGCTGCGGAATTGCTTTTGTGAATGTCCCAGTTGTTCTGGACTACACTTTTTCCAATGGGGGCTCTTAGGTCAGTTGCATCTGGAAAGCTTTCACAGAACGACATAGTCCACCCAAGTCCTAGCTGCATTAACTGAATCATATAAAAGCAGATGCATTCTTAGATACATAAATGCAAGCTGCTCTGTCTATAATGTTACTTATTTGCATGTGTTTTCAGGGCTGATCATTTGGTATTGGTCAGCCCATTGGTGTGATTGTTCCCGCGGACGCCTGTTTCCCTACTCATAGCATTGCTTAGTGGCTCATGGTTCCTTGTGTGGGACCAAGGCCTCTGTGGACTTGCCTCATCCACTCTGGTTATAGCTATTGCTGTCCTTGTTCTGCTCATATTTAGGCGGTCTCACCACAAACTCTCCCTTCCTCTGAATCTTGCAATCATTCTGCCCTCTCTTCTGCAATGATCCCTGAATCTTTTATGCAGGCATTTTATTGTAAATGTATCCACTGGGACTAGGCTCCATGGCTGCATTTTGTTTGGTTTTGATTTTCTATGATGGTCTACGTCTGTTGCAAAGAGAAGTTTCCTGGATGAGGGATGAGGACTGCACTAATCTGTAGGTATAAGGGCAAACACTTAAAATGCAGTTAGAAATTGTGCTGGCCTAGTAATGTAGTGGTTGTAGCTTCTCCTCCAAGATTCATAACTTCACTAGCCCTACATAGTTGCCTATGTTTAAAGTGATTTTGTATTGTGTTTCCACTGTAGATGATACTAGCATTATACATTCTATTCTCTGAGTTAATATAGATTTTATAACTGAGTTATAATAACTAGGACTATTTAAAGAATCTCCCTTGATAATGTTACACGGGATCCTAAAACCATGCTGGGGCATCAAATTATGTTCAAATACCTCTTATGCATCCAGGTTCCCTGCTCTCCAGCCCCTAACCAAGAGTGAAGTTTGGGAGAGATCAGCAGAGTAAAGCAAGGAGGCCTACAAGAACTGGTTGGTGATTAGAAGGTCACTATGTATCCATGAATTAAAGAAATTGAGAAGGTTTTACCCAACAGAAGTAAAGACCCTTTCTGTGAAGCTGTTTATCATGTAGAATTAAAGTATGTACTCAGGAATAGGCTGTAGCTTGAGCAGTGGTGGGATTGCCTGGAAAGGCAAGGCTCTATCCATTTCAGCACCAAACAGACAAGTAAAACAAAGCATGATTCTGCCCTTACAGTCCTTTAAAATGGCAGTTGAGATGAGTTTCACGGGACATGAGTGTCATTCACAGGTGCTAAGGTCTCTATTTCATCCTCTGCAGCCAACAACCACTTTGATCATCTAATTATCATATTTTGTATTGCAATGAATAAAAGTGATACTTCTGATTTTATAGCAATGTGCATTTAATTTCCTTTTTAACTATTCCCCCCTTAATCACACTGACAATTGTCCATATGCAGATACTGACATGAGCTAAACTGGGATTTGTTTTCAGTCCTAAACCTACCTTTTCCCCTCCATTATAGGCTGGCTTCATGAGCTGGGAAAGAGGCTGGAATCTCCATACTATGGCAACAATACGCTGGGGGGCCCATCCATCCGAAGCGCCTACATTGCTGCCCTGTACTTCACTCTCAGCAGCCTCACCAGCGTTGGATTTGGGAATGTGTCTGCTAACACGGATGCAGAAAAGATCTTCTCCATCTGTACCATGCTGATTGGAGGTAAGGAATCTTCTTCTAGAGCAGGAAAAGAAACTGAATCTCCAGGTTGAACGCCCTCTTGAACGTTTTGCTCAGGCCTGAAACACCAATAGTGATACATCGCTTGATCCTGGAATAGAACCTAACTAGAAGCAGTAGTTAGGAAGTAAGCAACAGGAACTGTAATGGACATGTGAATTAGCAGACACCAAGGTGGTGTTGATGAGTCCACCTTCTGGGCAGATGAAAGTCTATTTGGAAAGAGCAAATGTTTCTTAAAGTATCATTTATCGCTCAGGAATTCCCTCAATGTGACTTGTAGGTAAATGCTAGAAACGGCCACCAAAGTTAATGTTAGCAAATTTAACTCATTCTAGTGTGATGAACATTGAATGCCTAAATATTGTTGTTAAAAATAATAAAAACTGGAAGAAGCTAGTAATTTGCATGTTTCCATCATGGTGCAGTACTGTGGGGTACTTGAAGCAGGTCTGTGGGGTCAGCATTGTTCCATTTAACCAATACATTATTGCACCAGTTCTTATGAGCCTTTGGTATTCTGCTTTAAAAATTTGGGGTTTGACTCTACAAACCTTTATACTTTGGCAGCCATCTTCACTTCTGCTGGTAGGGGCACGAGTGAGAGACTGGTAGGCAGGAAGAGGGCCAAGGCTCTGCCTGCTTCTGTGGTTCAGGATTTCCTTCAGGGGAGGCAGCCTCCCTTCAACATCAGTAACTTTCAGCTTCCAGTCTTCACACACTCCTCAGAGATCTCTGCATTCTGGGGCTGCCCACCACGCCTCAAGTCAGTTAGGGCTGTCTAAGCCTCTTCACCTAGTGTGTCCTGCTCTAGCATCTCCCTTAATTATGTCCAGTGACCTCCACACTTCAGCGTTCTGCTTCAGCTGTCTGCTACCAACCAGCCTAGTTCCCATGCAGAGTGTCTCACTGAAATATTCAGTGTAATTGAATTGACACAAAATTGTCACTACTGTTTGCTGACCTTTCAAATGATTCATCTAATGCTTTGGGAATTAAAGTAACTTCACAAATTTCATAGCCAGTAAGTAAAGGTGGCACTATTTGAACTAACTTGAATATTTCTCTGTTTGAGTGCATAAAGGGAAACTTTGCAGAACAAGGTACTGCTGGTAAGGAGCAGGTTCAGAGCTGCACATCCATCTGGATGAAATAAGTGTTCTTAGACCAGACTTTGTTAGCACTGTATTTCCTTAAAGCCATCTTACCATATCCACTATTGCCCTCAATCCCAAACATCAGTCAGCATCATGGGGGATAGGATGTAGAAAGTATATCAGTTAGCACCACGGATGACAGGATACAGAAAGTGTATCAGTTAGCATCATGGGAGTCAGGATGTAGAAAGTATATCAGTCAGCATCATGGGGGATAGGAGGTAGAAAGTATATCAGTTAGCACCACGGATGACAGGATACAGAAAGTGTATCAGTTAGCATCATAGGAGGTAGGATGTAGAAAGTACACAGTACTTACAGAGGTCTTCATCCACACGGTGAGACCAACATCTTAACACAGCCTTCCTTGGGGAGCTTATGACCTAGCTTACAGGAAGAAGCTGGAATTTATAGAGTTTGAACAGCACCAGGCAAAGAATATTTAGTGCCAAATCAGTGCGGAAGCTGAGAAGCAATAAACAAGGAGAGCCAATATCTGCAGTCCTCCTTGGAAAGAGCTGCTGAGGCAGCATGCTGGGACTATGGCACTTTTAACAGACTCCTTGTTGTTGCCAAGCACAAACAACCTAGAGAGCAGAGAATAAGAATTCTTGTTTCTAAAGAGCTACAACTTGCCAGAACCCATGGTGGGTAATTCACGTCCAGACTCATGCTTCCCAGAATCCCACTCTCCACAATCACCCACCTGTTCTGTCTAACAAAATGAGATGCACTTTGCAAGTAAGCAGAATCTATACCTTCTGAAAGTTGCCCATGTGTCTTCTTACCCGGATGGAAATGGTGTGAAATGCTCAATGTTGAAACCTACTAGTCTGTACATTTGAGGAATCTGTTAGGCAACTGGGCTTACTGTTTTGACCAACCTACCATACTGAATGATCCTTGACCAGAAATTGTCAAATACAATCTATTCCCCGCTTCTCACTGAACAGGGAGCCAGACTGATCACAAACTCAGAATATAGGGGATATAATTTGATAATGTCACTTTGTTAATTCTTTGTTAAATTTATTTTGATCAAACTTCCTGTTGCAAAAGCAGTATGTAACTGACATTGGAACTTGAGGTGACCTAACAGCAGGTGGAAACAGCAGATTGCTCTCATGTAAAATGACCTAGGTACATTGAATTCTTAAGGCTTTTTATTTGTGTTTGTGGGAATAACTGTATAATATTTTGAGAATTATCCTGGGCTAAAAGAAATAATGACCAAATTTTAATATCTCCCAATTAAAAATTACTTGCACATCATTGAAAACTAATTATAAAAACTCACAACATAGGGTACTTTATTTATGTAATTCTGATAGCACTATGAAGCATATATTAATCTCCTAAATTACACTAAAGTCCACAAAAGTCTAAATATGATTGCCAAGACTCAAATATCTGACAATTTTTTGGTAAAGCATCCATTGTATCATTCTAGGAATTAATTTTATTTACTTAAAGTTTATTAATATAAACAAGTGATTTATTTTTTAAAAGAAAAAAGTACAAGTTAAAATTTAAAGTGTGTATTAGGAATCTGTAATCCCAAACAGAGCTGCAGAAGCTTGTAACAGCAGAAATAGTAACTATGACAGTAGGCAGCTACACTGTGGAAGAACAAAGGGAACAGCACCCCTCAGATAACTGCCTAAGATAAAGCTACACCAACGAGTAGCTGAGTAAAGCGAAACCAGCCTAGGAAGATGGAAAACTGCTTACTTCAAAACCTCTTCAGAGTCTGTACCTATCAAGGTACAGACTCATCCACTATTCTCAAAATGAAGTAATAATTCAGTGAGCAGTGAGTCTTTTTAGTGTTGTTTGTCTCTATATTTTGTTAGAGAAGGACCATTTGCTATTGTATAACTAATTTGGGGGTTTATTCCCTATTACCTATAAATTTTCATCTATGGGTGGGGCTCCACATGATTTTACCCACCCAACTGCATATCAACTGATATTGTCATTGTTCAGGTCTTATTTAGTATGCCACATTTTTTTGTGATTTAATGAGCATATCTTCCAGTCATGTAAGAAAGACATAATCTCTCACAGGTTTCCTCATCATTTTTATTGAAAAATTATAT